>JAVJIF010014701.1:0-115559 GCA_038442645.1 Agave tequilana
ACCCAAAATAACACATAAATAACAAAATAACTCCCCAATATCTCTCCCTCTTTTTGACATCATCAAAAAGCGTCACTGATCATCAGAATCAATTAGGACCCACTGTGTAGTAGATGGCGGTGGTGGAACAGAAGTAGCCTGGCGGGAAATGGAGGGCCCGGTAGAAGGAAGTGGCCTAGCACATCAGATGGAAGAGAACCGGCCAATCATACTTCGGTAGATGCCGCCGAGGTATGCATCCAAATAGCGCATGGAGTCACAGATATAGCTAAGATCATGGTCCAAGCGCTGCTCCATCCGCTGATAATGTGCTGTCGTCTCTGCGGAAATCTGCTGGCGATGCTCGGTCATCTCAGTGGAAAGCTGCTGACGATGCTCGGTCATCTCAGCGGAAAGCTACTGGCGATGCGCAGACATCTCAGCAGAAAGCTGTTGTGGTGCTCCCGAAGCTGAGTAGATAGATCAAGATAGGGGTCGACAGGAGCAGAAGAGCCAGAGGAGGATCCAGGGACAGGAACGTAGAAGATAGGCTGCGGCTGAGGAGGGAGGACGCTCCCTAGCACGCATCCTCTTAAGGAGGGTGTTGTTGATGTCAACTGTCGGTTCAACGACCGTTCAGAAGAAAGATCAAAGTTTAATTGCTTCAAAAGATGTTAATGATCATCCCAAAGGCAGTGCCGGTTTGGGACAAGAAGATGATCAGATATCATATAACTGATGATGAGTTTTTGGATGTTAATTCTAATCTCGCAGAAGGCAGTAGATGAAAGTGGTGCAGAACCCCTAGCATGACTATATTCTCCTGATTTTGGCAGGAGGTTTTGAGACACGATCTTGGCCAGGACTTGGGCTGAGAGTGTAGTACTTCACCTCCTCGTTCCTAACTAAGCCGGGGTTATCATCATCATGAAGCAAAGTGGAGGCGGTTGTGGGCAGACTCACCGTCAGGATAGACAAAATCATGTAAATCAAGGTTATAGATGTCTTCCCCCTCACAGGAGAGGTGAAGGTGATGTGCAAATTTCTTGAAGGGAGATGTCAATGTCTCTGCCCAATACTCTGGATCTTATATGGTTTGATTCAAAATGAGATTTGAGTAAAAATATTGTACTAGGGAGGATAAACAGGTCCCTAATTGAGACAAAATATTCTAAGGAACTAGACCTCAAAATAGAAGCTAGATTTAGATGTTCAAAATCATTTTAGCACAACGGATCTACCAGAGTTCCACATTTTTAATGGAAATAACAATATATCTGTATGAAGCATTTTGTGAACAAAAGAGGAGGATTGAGATAAAGATTGAGAGGTTTTCCCCTTCTCAGGTCTAGTTCTTTTGGACATGGTTGAAGGATATCAAGATTAATGCTAGATCTAAGCAAAAAGATGTGGATTTAAATAAGGAAAATTGAAGGATCTAAAGGAAAGCTTATACCTTGAAATCAATGGAGAAACACGAGAATCCACAAGAAGAAGAGTAAATCTGGAGCCTGAAACTGCGAATCCCAAATTTTGGAATTAATTTAGAGTTTGGAGAGTGAAAGAGGGTATGGATTTGATTTAAGGTAGAGAGAAGATGAGAGAAGAAGTGGAGGTTGGTGAGAATGAGGATTAGAGAGTTAGGCTTTTATATAAATTCGGGTAAAAAATAGCAGACCCGTCGCCCGGTCGACCGTGGAAACCGAGACGAACCTCACTTTCAGTTGGTCGACCGCCCGGTCGACCGGCTACGGGCAAAAAAAAAAAATCTTCTCTGTTCTAGGCTTGGTCAGTCGCCGCGTCGGTCGACCGGGCCTATGCCAGACCAGATCGGTCGACCGGTGATGCTGAAAAACAGAATAAAACTGTTTTTAAGTTGGGTTTTAATTTGATTTTCTTTTAATCAAAACAAATATTTCTCTTAACAAGAATGTTGAAATTACTAATTGAAATTACTACTTGGCATGAAAAACACTATAAAAAATTTTATAATATTCACTTATTAATTTTTATTATCATTAAATTTTTATTTATAAATTAGGCAATAAAAGTGAGATGTTGAAGCCGAATACCCCGTTAAGGTTCTGAACTTCTCCTCGACATTCCTCTAGATAAAATTGAGGCCGCATTGCCATCTCTATTTATTTGCTTACTTGGTTAAATAAATCTTTATTACAAAGTTTCATTTTAACAAAAACTTGATATATGGACAAATAACATATGGCAAGAAATATGAATATATTCTGAAGCATGGCAAAGATATAAACAATTGGATATGCAAGTTTACATATGCACATTATCACAAAAGTGTAACTAGCAATCCTATGCATAAAAAGAAATTTTTGTAGAGAAGTTATCAAACCATAGGTATTCTCCAAAAATGGGTGCCCTCTTCGATAGTGATGCAAGCGATGATGTGTTCGTTGAGCGTTGATGCATCCACCACCCGGGCACCATTTCCCCTAAGTCTTGGAGGAGGACGACCCACCTGCATCAATGAAGTTTGGTGCGTCTTTTGGTACCCAAATCTTTTTGGGTCCTATAGGGTTAGTGTTTCTCGAACCCAAATATTCTTATTTAATAAGTTTAGCTTAGCATAACAAAAATTTTTCTAAATGGCCTTTGCGGCCACAATGAGCACAAGTATAAATTCTACCATACATAAATGCATGTTTATGTGAGTGTGCATGCTTTGTGTGTTTGATGCAGGTGATGAGTATGTTTCCCTTGGGATTTTCCTTTAGGAAACATGGATGCAATTTTGTCATGTCAAAAGCACATTTCTTTAAAGTTGTATCTAAAACTTCAATACGTTTTTGGATATCTAAAAATTCGTTTTTATTGCAAGTAGAAATAGGCTTTTCCTTTACAAGATGTTTTGTATTTTTTAAAATCTTTTTTCATTTTCTCAAAAGAATTTGATAATTCATTTTTCTCTTTTAAAACAAGTTCAAATTTATCTTTTAAAGAATCATTTTCCTTTTTCAATTTTTTTATTTTGAGCTTGAGAAATTTCATACCTACTTTGTAATTCTTCAAAAAAAATGTGCAAGTTCATCCATAGTTAAGTCTTCATCATCTAGAGAGTTTTCTAGACATACCTTGGTAGCATCCTCGCCATGTGCCATGAAGCACATGTGAGCGCGTCGATCTCCTCTTCGGATTCTGACTCCGAGTCATCCCACTGTGCCACCATCGCCTTTTTCTTCTTTTGCCCATTCTTGGAGTAGTAGCTTGTAAAGAGGGGGCAATCGGCAATTAGGTGTCCCATCTTCTTGCAATGAAAACACGGACCCGATTTCTCTCTCTTCTTTTCAAATCTTCCTTGAGGTTTCCCTCTTCGGAAGTTGCTTGTCTACCCCTTTATAGAACATTTGCCCACCTTCCTTATGAGCATGGCAAAGTCTTCATCGTATTCTTCCGATGAATCCTCCTCATCATGGGTGGATGGAACGGCCTTGAAAGCAAGGCTTTCTTCTTTGGTGCCTCCCTTTCTTCTCTAACCTTCATCTCCATCTCATGGTTTTTGAGATTGCGATTGCCGATGAGCCGGAAAGTCCATCTCCTCCCTATCTTTAGCTCCTTGAGGGTGGTTCCTTGACTTCCCAAGACTTGGGAAGAGCTCTAATGACCTTCCGGATCTTTTGGTCATTGTCGATGTGTCACCTAACGAAGATAGAGTATTGTAATCTTGGTAAAATGGGTGAGCATATCGCTATGCATTCATTATCAAGCATATAAAAATTCTCATATGAAGCCGAGAAGTCCCTCTCCTCCCTATCATTTAGCTCCTTGGGTGGTTGCCTTGACTTCCCAAGACTTGGGAAGAGCTCTAATGACCTTCCGGATCTTTTGGTCATTGTCGATGGTGTCACCTAAAGAAGATAGAGTATTAGTAATCTTGATAAAATGGGTGAGCATATCAGCTATGCATTCATTATCAAGCATATAAAAATTCTCATATTGAGAATGGAGCAAGTCAATTTTAGATCTCTTGACTTGTGACGTTCCCTCATGAGTAACAATAAAACATTCCAAACTTCAAAGAGAATTTTGCAGTTAATGATGCGTGAAAGATCAACTTTCATTCAAAGCGTGGGTGAGTGCATATTGGGCTCTAGCATTGGCTTCATAGTCCTTAGAGGTTTTTCGGACTATGTCTTCTCATCAGTGAGAGGTTCAATAAATTCTTTTGTGATGGACCTAGCAACTCTAACTCCTAGGGATTTTAAAGAAAGGTTCATTTTGACCTTCCAAATAGGAAAGTTCAATCCATCAAATTTGGGTGGGGACTTGATACTAGAAAAGTCAACAGATGCCATGAATACGTATAATTGCACAACAAAAAAATGCAACAAATAGATATAGCCAAAAGTGAGGATCTCCCTAAGGTGGTTAAACCAAATGCTAGGGTTAGGCTCTGATACCAATTGAAATCACCTAGGGTAAATAGGTGATGGCTATACTAAGTGACAAATAATGCGGATTTAAAAACTATTTAACAATGAGCAACAATTATAAAAGGACTTGCAAGAATATGACAAGTGATAGAGCAAGTAAAGGGGAGAGAGTTTAGAGAGAAGTGACAATCGCAAACACGAGAATATGTTTCGAGGTTTCGAGTCACTACTCTACGTCCCCGCCTTTAACACGATGGAGGATTTCCACTATGCTTGATCCCACCGGATCGTCAATACAAGTTCTCATTAAAACTCTTTGGACACACTTGTCCTCTCTCTCACGGTGCCGCAACACACTAGGAGCTCACTAGCTCGCTTGAGGCCGATGCCTCTACAACTTCTCAATATGAAGAAAAGGTGATCAACACTTGACCACAAATTATGGCTCACGTTGCACAACCCTAAAACCAAGGGTATTGTTTGGTTGTCGTAACTGGCCGTAATTCGTAGTTGTAATTGGTAAGTCTTTTACAATTGTAAATGAGTTATATGTATGTAAATTTTAACGTGTTTGGTTGGTAATATAAAATTGTAAAGTGGGAAAGTGTATCGTACTTTACGGTGTTTGGTTTGTCGTAATGTATAAGTCGTAAGTGACAAAGTTGACCACAAAATTAACTATTTGGTGATTTTAAAAGTTTTAATACTGCAAATAAATATTAAAAAAGTTAAATATTAAAAATTTTTAATATTAATAGAAAAAAATAATACAAATTTGTATGACCACAAAATTAAACTGTAACTGGCTGTAAGTGAGTGGTAACTAGGTTGCAAGTGAGTATTAGTTGAGTTACGTAAGTCATTTACGAATTAACGGAGTTTTTAACGCGAAACAAACGGCCCCTAAGATGAGGAGATGAAACTTTTGGGATTGTGTAGTGCACATCTAGAAGAAAGTAAGAAAATCTTCAAGCCTAAAAGGATTGAAAATTTGACTCAATGAAAGCTTTTTACTAAAACACTAAACTTTTGAAAACTTTTAACTTTAACTTGTAAATCTTGTGTAATAGTTATAGAACATACCCTTTATTTATAGGGGATGAAACTGGTTAAAAGAGGCCAAGAGATTCGTTGGGGAAATCCCAACACAAATCAAATCAGAAAAATAGCTGTTGGAATCTGTCAGCAGCTCTGACTGCTGTCGGTCGACCGGGCCGGTCGACCGCCACGGTCGTGATGTCCGACGTTGGGAAAGCGTCCGACCGTTGTGACGGTCGACCGAAGTCCAAACAGAGAGTGAGTTCTCTCTGTCGGTCGACCGTCCGGTCGACTGAGGAAAAACAGAGAGCACTGCTCTTGTTCTCTGTTGACCGATCGTGCGACCGATGTGCACACATGCACAAAGGTGCATGTCGGTCGACTGACACGGTCGACCGACAGAGCAATTCTGCTCTGCCAGCGGTCGACCTTGCGGTCGACCGAACAGGGCAAAAGTCAGGTTTTTGAAAACTTTTTGAAGTCTAAATTTTTCCGATAAAACTCTTCTTTAGATAGCATATACAAAATAGAGTTCTATGGCTTATAAGGACCAGGGTGTGATCATACATCAGCACTAAAAAATGATTTGAACTTTATTTTGATAAAATTTTTTTTTCTAAATAAAAACGGTTTTTTTCAAAACCGATTTTTTCCAAACTTTGTTTTTTTCGAAACTAGGTTAGAAATTTGTAATAAAAACTTGTTTGTAAGCATAAAGCAATATCAAATGTGTGTGTGTGTGTGTGTGACAATCCAAAGTTATTTACCTCTATCATCTCAGTTTTAACAAAATACACTAAAAATCCTAACTAAAAATTGAAAATACAAATCTTGTATAGTCATCCCCCTGTTTGATCCTAGAGTTCTTCTATTGTGCTGGGCTCTGGGATCCAAATCTTCGCAGCTTCCAAATGTGTGAGTTTTGTGTTGGAGCCGTCAATCAACCTATGATTTTTACCTGAAACTCATTTTAACAAGCTTGTTAAAACATAACTACATATGGTTTGTTATCATCAAAACTTCGGCGTAATGGCCTTTGGGCCAACAGAGTCGTATCTTTGTGTGTCAATTCCTTGAATCTCTATTCATTATGGGGGATTATTGAGAAAAAGAAGAATTAAACAGTAAATCTTTGAGCTGAATTAAGGCGAGATACGTTGACAGGGATCAATCGGATATGGTTGGAGTGTGTTCTCCTTCCATTGGGGATGAACGGCATATTCACATATTCAATCTGTTTTTGAATGAATGAGATATTCAAGTTTAAAATTTGCCTAATTCAAAGCTAAATAGACTAAAGATAGCTCAAACATTTTAGTCCCACATTGGATATGGGGTGAAGGTTTGAGGAAAATTGGACCAAAGGGTGTGATTTGGGTACTTGAGTTTTCGCGTGCAATTGGGGGGAAACTATGCCCGCACGCATGCCCACACGCCTCCCTCTCAGCCCGGTGCCAGCGCCGACGCTGGCTCGGGCCCGGGCTTGGGCTTGGTATGGGTCCAACATGGTCCGGTTCTTTCTGAACCGGGTTATGGGTACCAGAGCAGTCCTCTACCCAAATCTGAAACTCCAACGGCAAAACCGTTCAGAAACGGTTCGGTCTGGACAGAACGGACACGGGACAGTTCCCTGTCTTCTGTCCGAAAAACGGGTGTGACAGTTGTCAGACGGTCACATTGTTTCCTCCAACGGACTCCCAGGAGCGCTATTAATAGCGCTTCTATCCGTGCTTTGAAACACACAGCGAAAGCGCAATTCTTTCTTCTTCCTTTTACATTGAGTCAAATCTGAAAAGAGTCACTCTGAAAGATCTGATTTAATGAAGAAAAATCTGGAGCAAGATTCATTCTGAAAGAAAGCTCCGAAAATTTAACAAATTCTTTAATAGAATTGTTGTCTGAATCTGTGACTCTCCTGAGATAATACTCTTCAATCTCCCTTTTTTTCTTTACAGTGAATATTCCTCTAAATTTAAGATAAATATTCTCCCAAAATTTGTCTTCGTCCTACTGCATTGAAATCCTGTGAAAGTACTATTAACTACGGTTCGACCGTACGGTGATTGGAAGTGTTATCCAAATACCGTGAAAGAGTGTTGTATTTTGGGAGATCAGCGTCCAGTAACCTGTTAGCACCGAAGGGGGACGTAATTGTCTTGAAGAGATTCGCTAAATGCGTACCTCACTCTAATTGTTGTATAAGTGAACTAACGTTCTTTATACAAGGTTTATACTGAAATATTTATATTCATAAATTTTACTGTATATAATATTGATTATTGTCAGATCTATTCCTGCATCTAACATAAAACATGTAAATGAAGGTTGGATTATGCACATGAGTGACAATCGGTGTATTTTAGAGCATGTAGATCATAATCAAACCCACCCAACCCAGCTCAACCCAACCCAACTCAACCAACCGGATATGATAATTCCTAACTCATTTCAACAGCACCAAGATCAGAACCCCGGTTCTTTTAACGAGTGCCACACCCGTTAACAAGCAAATTATTGAGCCCCTTACCTTGTGAAAAAGTATTTGAAATGGATCCAATGTTAGAAAAGAAAATTTTTATAATAATCGGCTCGGGTGGCCACCAGGCCGTTCCGACCCGCTGTTATCACCGATCATCGAAGCTCAGCATGCAATGACAGTTCAGTTATATATGACGAGGCTCGAACCGACACGGTGACACAGCATACATCCACGTGGACCCCTCGTGAGTCGTGGGCGGCCGCAGGCCTTGCGTTAGGTCAGTAGCGGGGCCCACTGACGGAGTCAGAGCCGGGCTCACCCCATATCATAACGGGACAGCTAATGCACTGGGGGTCGTCGGCCCGCCGTATAAAGACAAAACCAACTGATTATTGAATGTTGAAACCAAAGTGCGTGCTCGCTTTGAGACAAAAATAATATATTAAATCAACTGAAATTTGTCAAAAGTCATGTTACCGTGCATGCCGGCGACTCTTCATTCGTCCCTTCCCAATATTTCCTTGAAGCTGTCGGTGAGGATTGATTATTGTCTAAATAATGGCACCCCCTTTAGTCTCTTTGCACTGAGACGTAATTTAATGACTGATTAGAATTAGATATGAGACATGGTGGCAGTGGTGGGGCCAAGTGGTGCTTTCGGTGTTTGATTTTTGTTTGCGGTCTTGCTGAAAAATACTCCAGATTTTTTTAAGAGATATCAATGTCTCAAAATTCAAATAAATTTGGTTTGCTTTTGATTTACTATTCAGGTTAAAAAAAAAGGGCTGCACACGCATATCCTTGTGAATATTCAGGCAAGAAATCACTCAATAGATCAAAATGGAAGAAGAAATATACTCGTGAGGAGAATGGGTGAATAAGTTGCCCTTTTTTTGAAAATAAAATACACATCGAGGGCTCAGAAAAGTCAAGAGTCCACATAGAAATCTCTCAAAATATCCAATTAGATAAAAAGTAATTGCGTATTTATGACTTAAAAAGACAGAAAGAATTTCGCATGAGGATGATGAGGTGACATGTTAACAAAGATCGACTTCATGGGATTCGTTTCATGTATGTGAACACACACATATTATAAAAAGATCAATTCTGTATTGACACATGAATAAAATATCGGATTTTTAGGACAATAAAGTTTAAAGTTTTTTGAATATCTTATAATATTATAAAAAGGCCAATCTCACTTGTCAACACGGTATTCACTCTCTATAATATATGTACCTCGCATACATTAATTGAACTAGAGTTTATGTAGCAAGACCATTTGGATTTTGGTGCCACAAATATCTCCTCCGTTTTGCCCTCCACCGTATGCGCAATAGTCCCAGCAAAAGAGAGAGTGTCAAAATATAAATAGAAAAGAAGAAGAGGCGGAAAAGAAAATGAACAAAACACTTTGGCTGTTTAGTCATTGCTGTTAGATTATTACACGTACGTGAGATGCGCGTGATAATAAACTATTTAGATTAAATTTAATATATAAAATATTTGGAAATGCTCAATATAAAATTGTACGATTCATAATTGAATAGTATTTAATTAAATAAATTTTAATTGGATGATATAATAAACATTATATGAAATAATTAAAATTATTAAAAAAATTTATAAAAATTTATCCTAATATAATAATAACATACAATAAGAGAATAACATGAAGTATGACACTTCATGGCATTCGTTGAAAAGCAATTTTTTTAATTTTTATTTAACAAGATATGTAAAGAGATATAAGAGAGATCATGAGACTACTATTAAGACTCACGAGTTTGCGTTGAATAATAGAGTTGACACCTTCTCACATAAAGATTTGTCCATGACGGTAAGAGGTCAGATTTGGCCATTTTGAGTTGTATCTTACATTATTCACGTACAGGTTCATTATAAATCTATAAGATACAGATGCAAACTCACTAAAAAATTTTAAGATCTACTTAAGTATTCAATTTCAACAATTTATTCAATTTAGTTTCAGATTTGGATTATCCAAATGTAATATTTATCCTTAAATATGACTATTTCAATTAAGAATTAGAAATTTGACGATTTAGTTGCAAAAGATAATCATAAGATTTTCTTTTTTTCCATTTTTCATACATATGGCTGTAACCGGACTTGAACTTGAGACTCTCTACCACTCACTCCCACTCTTTTACCAGATTTTCATTCTAAAATATGTTATTTGCTTTTATTTTATGTAAATACTAAATATTTATAAAGATCACTATTATTTTTCCATGAATCATTATATAACGTTTTTGGAAAAAAATTAATTATATTTAGAAGTGAAAATCATTTAACTATTGAATTTAGGAGAAAATTACTTTTAGGTCCCCAGGGAGATTGACCTGTGTCAAAAACTCCCTAGCGAAAAAACCGGAGTTAAGAGTCCTCCAATACGTAATTAATTAAACCAGTCTCATGTACGCTTTGCGTAGACATGTGAGTCTTCAGCGGTATTGGAAAAACAAAAATGCCCCGCCCGGTTGCGTGTTCTGGGCGCTGTCATTTTCGAGTAAAAAAGATTTGGGTGGTGTCATAATTACTGTTCTGCGCCCTGTCATTTCCCAAAAATTATCCCTTCATCTTCTTCAATCTCTGCAAAATTCTCAAACTGTATCTCTCAAAAATCAGTTTCTGTCTACCTTCATCTTGTTGGGAAATATGAAGAATTAAATGTGAATCTTTGAGTTGAATTACGGCGAGATCCGTTGATAGAATCAATTGGATAATGGTTGGAGTGTGTTCTCCTTCCATTGGGGTGAACGTGATATATTCACATGTTTAATTCCGACTTCGAATGAATGAGATATTTAAGTCTAAAGTTTGCATAATTCAAAAGCCAAAGGGAACTGAAGGTAGCTAAAAGCATTTAGTCCCACATTGGTCATGGGATGAAAGTTTGAAGTGTTTAAATAGAGAAAAATGGAAATAAAGGGTGTGCCCTTTGGGTACTTAGAGTTTTTCGCGCGCGATAGGGGGAAACCATGCCCACACGCGCCCGGCGCCGGCGCCTGAGCCAGACTCGGGTTCGGATTTCCTACCCGGTCTGGTTCTTATTGAACCAGTATCACAGATCGTACCCGCTCCGCCATTCAGATCCAAACCGAAACAGCGCAACGGCTGATAGGAAACTGTCATGACCGGTTGGGCGGTTTCTGTCTGAAATGAACCATTGCAACGTTTCAGACCGAACCGTTGCAACGGTTCGATCGAAAACGGACGGATTTTGCCCCTCCAGAGCGCTATAAATAGTGCTTCTTTCTCTCATTTAAACACACACACACAGACAGAAACAGAAAAGCAACACAGAACAAATCCTTTCTTCTGCAACTCAGATTCAGAAGAGGAATTCTATGACTCGGATTCCGAAGTGACTTCCAATAGGAATGAAAATTCTGCAACTCGGATTCTGAAGTAACTTCCAATAGATTCTGAAAATTCGTTGTGAAAGAAGGCTCAGAAAATTCAACAGATTCTTTAATAGAATTGTTGTCTGAATCTGTGACTTTCAAAGAAGATATTATTCTATCTTCCTCATTTCTCTACAGTGGGTATTTCTCCAAAGTAAAGACAAATATTCTCCCTGAAATTTGTCTTGGTCTGCTGCTTTGATAATCTGTGTGACTTGAAGTTTATGCCAACTAGATGCGGGAAAAAGTATTTTATTGCTTTTATTGATGACTGTACAAGATACTGTTATGTGTATCTTCTAAATACTAAGGATGAGGTAATGAATATGTTTATAACACATAAAGCCGAAGTTGAGAATCAACTCAACAGAATATCAAGATTCTAAAATTCGATCGAGACAGAGAATATGAATCAAATGATTTTAGTGAGTTATGTGCTAAATATGGTATAATCCATCAAACTACAACACCATATCTCCTCAGAAAAATGGAATTGATGAACGGAAGAATAAAACTTTGAAGAAGATGGTCAATTCTATGCTCGTAAGTTTCTGGAGCTCCGCAGAACTTGTGGGGTGAAGCTCTGTTAACTGCAAATTATATTCTAAATAGAATACCCCACAGAAACTTGATCTTACACCATTTGAGTTTATGGCATGGAAGGACACGTTCTTACCATTACCTCAAAATGTGGGTGCCTTGCAAAGGTACTAGCACCGTTACCTAAAAAGACTAAGTTGAAAGCAAAAACTATGGACTGCATATTAATAGGCTATGCCTTGAATAGTAGTGCCTACAGATTTCTGGTCATAAATCAGATATCATATATTCATGTAAACATGATTATCGAATCTAGAGATGCTGTGTTCTTTGAAGACATTTTTCCATGCAAATGGGAAATAGATAAAACTTCTGGGAAAAGAACACATGAGATGGCATTCAGGACGAAAACCCCGAGGAACCGATTATTAATGCGAAAATTGAACCAAGAAGAAGTCAGAGATCTCGAATCTCAAAATCTTTTGGTCCAGATTTCATAACATACGCTATTGAAAGCGAGCCTCAAACATTTAAAGAGGCTATGTCTACCCCAGAAACTCAAATGTGGAAAGAAGCTATAAATAGCGAAATAGAATCCATACTAAGTAATCATACTTGGAAATTGACAAACTTGCCTCCTGACAGTAACCAATTGGGTGTAAGTGAATTTTCAAAAGAAAAAATTAAAACCCGATAGATCTATCAATAAGTACAAGGCTAGATTAGTAGCCAAGGGATATCGCAAAAGGAAGGACTTGACTACTTCGATACTTATTCACCAGTAACAAGAATAACCTCTATTCGGATGTTGATTGCAATTGCAGTATTGCATAACTTAGATATCCATCAAAATGGATGTCAAGACTGCATTCTTAAACGGTGAATTAATGAAGAAATATATGTGAGCAACCTGAAGGATTTATAGTCAGGGCCAAGAACACAAAGTGTATAAATTGATAAATTCTTATATGGTCTAAAGCAGGCTCTAAAATAATGGCATGAGAAATTCGATAGTGTCATGATCAAAGATGGATTCACTATCAATGATGCGATAAGTGTGTTTGCACTAAACCAGTTGGAAATGCATGTATCATTGTGTCTTTATGTAGACGACATGTTGATACTTGGGACTAATATTGAAATAATTAAGTCCATTAAAAGAATGTTTTCCAACATTATTGACATGAAGGATCTGAGGGTTGCTGATGTAATTTTAGGAATTAAAATCACAAGAACACCAGATGAATTAGTCTATCTCAATCTCACTACGTGGATAAGATGATAGAAAGATTCAAGGATCATGAGATAAATGAGAATACAAATCTTTTTCTCCTCCCACACACCCACCTTCGTAAGAATACAGGAACTGGAGTACGCTAGTTGGAGTATTCTCAGATTATCGAAAGTCTAATGTATTTAATGAATTGCACTAGACCCGATATTGCTTACGCTGTAAGCAAGTTAAGCAGATACACTAGTACCCTAGTGATGATCAATGGACTGCTCTACTATGAGAATTAGGTTACTTATCACATACCAAGGAATGTGCCTTGATATATGGACAGTATCCACCTGTACTTGAAGGATACAGTGATGCTAATTGGATTGTAGATTCTGAGGAATCAAAATCAACCAGCGGATACGTATTTATTCTAGAGGAGCAGCAGTATCTTGAAAATCTTCCAAATAAACATACATAGCCCGTTCCACTACGGAATTGAATTCATAGCCTTAGATAAGGCTGGAGAAGAAGCAGAATGACTTCGACAATTTTTGAAAGATATACCATTATGACAAAAGCCAGTGCCCGCTATATGCATACCTGCGATAATCAAGCAGCTACATCTAGGGCACAAAATTTTATTTACAACGGTAAGTCCAGACATATTCGTCGTAAACATAATACCGTTAAGCAATTGCTCTCAAATGGAATTATCTATATGACTTTGTCTCGTCAAAAGATAATTTTTGCGGATCCTCTTACCATAGGTTTAAGTGGAGAGCGTATAAACTGCGCATCGAGGGGAATGGGTCTAAAAGCCTAACCTTACCGAGTCACCTTAATGGAAACCTCATTTAGCGATTGGAGATCCCACGGACTAAGTTCAAAGGAAAAACTAGTTATGATTGACTCAGCAAGTAAGCACTTAGAGGTTGACTCCAATCCATTCCTAAGGTGCACACAAGGGCTTTCTACAAGTGGATTAAGGATAAGGTTAACGCTTTTAATGATGCCTATATCTTATTACTAAAAAAGTAGAGTAGAGTAGACTACTCTTAATAGGAGGATTACCTATGTGAGTATAGAGTTGGGTCGGCTCTTGGGAATTTCTATGGAGGCTGTTATTCCCTAAAGATACTCTCTGAAACTAAGAATGTCCAGGGCCAAATTGGACGCAACCGAGAACCAAGTTGATTTGAAAAGTTACTGTGTGAAGCTTGTTGACTTGACTTACACTAACGGCTAACAGTTCAAGATCTAGTTCACTGATTAGCCAGTAAGTCCGATAAAACTTTCGCTATGGAAGGTTCAAGACCTAATTCACCTATCCTGATGCAGTTTCTTTTCTAAAGTACTTTTCACTATAGAGTCAGTCGCTTTGTGTGTCAATTCCTTGAATCTCCATTCATTGTGGGGATTGTTGGAAAATATGAAGAATTAAATGTGAATCTTTGAGTTGAATTACAGCGAGATCCGTTGATAGAATCAATTGGATAATGGTTGAGTGTGTTCTCCTTCCATTGGGGATGAATGTGGTATATTCACATGTTCAATTCCGACTTCGAATGAATAAGATATTCAAGTCTAAAGTTTGCCTATTCAAAAGCCAAAAGGAACTAAAGGTAGCTAAAAACATTTAGTCCCACATTGGCCATGGGATGGAAGTTTGAAGTGTTTAAATAAAGAAAAATGGGAACAAAGAGTGTGCCCTTTGGGTACTTAGAGTTTTTGCGCACGATTAGAGGAAACTATGCCCACAAACGCCCACAACGCGCGTGCCGCCGCTGGCGGCGGCGGTTAAACCGGCCGGCGACCATTTGGTCGGGAACGGACGGATTTGCTCCAGGATAGCGCTCCTTTTCTCTATTTAAAACACACAACACACATACAAAAACAGAAAAGCAACGCAGAACAAATCCTTTCTTCTGCAACTCAGATTCAGAAGAGGAATTCTGTGACTCGGATTCCGAAGTGACTTCTAATAGGAAGTGAAAATTCTGCAACTCGGATTCCAAGAGACTTCCAATAGATTCTGAAATTCCTTCTGAAAGAAGGCTCTGAAAATTCAATAGATTCTTTAATAGAATTGTTGTGTGACTTCCAAAGAAAAATATTCATCTTTCTCCCTCCTTTCTCTGCAGTGGGTGTTCCTCCAAAGTAAAGACAAATATTCTCCCTGAAATTTGTCTTGGTCCTACTGCTTTGATAATCCTGTGAAGGTACTGATTAACTACGTTCGGCGTCCAGTCACCCGTTAGCACCGTAGCGGGGACGTAATTGTCTTAAGGAGATTCGCTATATGCGTACCTCACTCCAAGTACCGTATAAGTGAATTATTTTCTTTATACAGGGGTTATACTGATTTTTAGTATATTGAGACTGACTTATACTAGTCTAATTGTGTTTAAAAGGAAGGTAATTGAAAGTGGTTCTGTAATTAAGAAACGTTCTGAAGGAACACCTAGAGGGGGGGTGAATAGGTGTTTGTGCTAATCTAAAACTAAATGCAAAACTAAGTGCACTAAATGCGGAAGCTAATGCAAATTTTGCAAACACACTTAGTACAATCACAAGTGTAGCCGAATTCCCCGTGAAGGGCTCTGGACTAACTCTCTTGATTCCCCTTAAATGGGTTGAGGTGCTATGTGAAGCTCTTGTTGATTAGGTACAAGTGAGGCACACACACAAGCAACCAAGCATATACAAGATAATATAGCAATATAAAATATGCAAGGCACAACACAAATGCAAGTAAGTAATATGTATGATGAATGATGCTTTGCACAAATGTAAGAGAGAGAGTTTAGAGATAAGTGGATCAAACGCAAACACAATGATATGTTTCGAGGTTTGAGCCCCTAACTCTACATCCCCGCCTACACCACCGTGTAGGATTTCTAATCCACTAAAGGAGTACCGAACTCCTCTCTCAATCCTTACAAAACCACCGAGGCTATACAACCACAATCCACCTCTACCGAAGAGGGATAAGGCCCGTAGCCAATACAAACACAATCACCTTTACCGAAGAGGGATCCAACCACAATATCACTCCGATCAACCTCTACCAAAGAGGGATACAACAAAAAGTAAGGAGGGTTTACAACTTAGAGGCTTAACCTCAAACACTTCTCTTTTTCTCTCTTTTTCCACAACAAATAATCCTAATAGATTAGGATAGAAGATAGCTCAAGTGTGGAAACTAGTGTTTAGAAAACAAGCACAAAGAAAAACACTTGGGAAAATTCTTGCGCAAAAGATATAGAATGAAAACCAAGACAAATCTCCCAAAATATTCTTTTCTTTGATTTTTTCAAAAACCTAAAAACAAATAATGAATTCTTGTTGGCTCAAAACTCTTTTAAAAACTCTTTTAAAACAATAGAGAAAGTCTGAAAATTTTGTCTCTAAAAACCTTGGCCAAAAACCCAAAGAGATGGGGTTTATATAGGCCCATCAGAAACTAGCCGTTAGAGCTGAGCTGGCAGCTCTGACAGGCAACGGTCGACCGGCCCGGTCGACCGCCAACGGTCAGAAATATGACCGTGGGCAACTGCGGTCGACCGGCCCGGTCGACCGAAACAAACAGAGAGCACTGTAAGTGCCCGGTCGACCGGAGCGGTCGACCGTCCCGTGCCTCCAAATGTGCACAGATTTGTGCACGTCGGTCGACCGGCCCGGTCGACCGACTTCACCCAAGTCGACTAGGTCAGTTGACTAGTCGACTGATTGAAGCCTGGAACAGAAATCTGGGTCAGAAAACAGTGTAAAATATTTTTCTAAAAATCTTTTAACATTTCTAAAATCACCAAAATAATTTTATCATTTTATATGAAACACAAACTTGTGATAAAATTTCAAGACATATATCAATCATATCAATTCATTTTTGAGTCTTGCAAATTTTATCAAAAATAAAACTTGTATTTTATATCAAACTTGATTTTTCAACACATGAATAGGGATATCAAAATAAGTTTGTCTAGCAAGTTAAACCATGTATGTATATCTAGAATACATCTAATATACATAGAATAAAGTAAACTTGTTTTGATCTACTATTCATGAAAACCAATCCAAAACATGAAAACGTGTGTGTTGTGCACTTGAGCATATCAACTATACTGAGCTTTACAAATGGATCTAAACACACTATCTAAAATAGGATACCTAAGTCTTCTTGATGATCTTCATCTTCAAGTAGACTTGCTCCAAAACTCCATCCATGGGCTAGGCAATGTGTGATCTTGACGCTTTGGGCCCTGGAATCATCATGAAAAGCTCTAAACACCTTGTTGAAGCTAATCACCAACTAATATCTTGTTAATGATCTGAACTTAAACAACCAAGATTATTAGTAAACATAACTACATGAATTAATCATCATCAAAACTAGGGTGGAAGGCCTTTGGGCCAACACGTTCTATTGAACAGAAAACCTCCCACCTGATATTCACCGACCTGACCAATTAGATTGGTGATATTGATTAGTTATCAGATTGATCTAGAATCTAACACATCTCTCTCAAACTTTTACTCAATGGCCGATCAGAACTCACCGCCAGTCGTCCACGACCTTACATCGGCGACCAGATCTCCGTTTCATAAAAAGGTTCCTGTTGTGAAGAGAAGAGCATCAACGGTCAGAGCTGAGAAAGAGTCTTCGCCAGTCTTATCGAAGCGTCCAGTTCTCTTCCAGCGAACGTGAGTCCATAATAGTGTCTGTGTCAATTTCTTACTACCTTTTGAACATTATGCCCAAATTTATCATTATATGTCTACCTATACGTCCAATTTTATTATATATCCACATTTCTCAGTAATTGTCCACTTTTTTACTATTTATTCATATTTATCAACCTCTTTTCACTTTTTTTAATTATATGTCCACTTTTGTGATTTATGTCCACATTTCGAACATTATGTCCACATTTTTAATTATTTGTCCACCTATTTCTATTTTGTCCACATTTTGAACATCATGTACACATTTTTATTTGTCCACATATTTCTGTTTTTGTCCACATTTCGAATATTATGTTCACATTTTTAATTATTTGTCCACTTATTTCTGTATTTATCCACATTTTTGATCTTTATTATAATTTGTCCACAGAGATAGTACTCCCAAGAAAAAAAGAAGAGTACAAAAAGTTTTCTCTGCCGTCTTCCTAGATCCACCCATATTCAAAGTTTATGGAGGGTCTTTTACCTCGAATTAGATATTGTCATCGACAAGCTTTCGGCTCCTATCCCTTTGTACACTATTTGGACCTTGAAGCTATACCCACGGATCAAACCACCCTTCAGAAGATCATCCTAGAGTGGAATGAAAAGGCGAGTGGGTTCAGGTTTGCAGGAAGCTTTCACGCCTTCACGCCATCTTGGATTAGAAGTCACACATTCATACCAACCGATGGGTGCTTCTGTGAAGAAGAACACAGAAGAAACTCCCCTTTGGAGGAAGTATTTCAAGAGTAAACTATAGGAGAAGCAGAGAGACGAGACTGACAAAGGAAAGGAAATCAGGGTTCTGCGAGGAGGGAAGATCCCTTCTGAAAATAAAGAGAGGTTAGTTAAAAATAATTTGTACAACTTAAGTGAAATGTGCCCACTTTTCTATTTTTCTGTCCACTTTTCTATATTTCTGTCGACTTTTAATTGTTAATATTAGTGCTCTCTTTTGACAACTTTACACAACTTTTGTACATATTTAAAAGATTTATTTGGAGGAGCTTCTTACTAGCCTCATTGAGAGCTCAAAAAGGACGATATTTATGAATTTGCCCTCCTTCAAATCATGTACCAGCTTTTAATGATATGCTCCCGAACACAAGAAAATCAGTATTCAAGAATCACTTTTGATACTATCAGAGCCTGGAAGCTGTGAAAGATACATCGTGCGCTGTGGCTATTCACGAGAAAACAATGAAAGGTGTTCGCAATGCATCCTGTTAAAAATTAAAGGCCTGAGTCCTCAATATTATGTGTCATGCCATGAAAGCTATATATAACCATGAGAATATATAAAACTGACATGCACATATGATGGTTTTCATACATATGATAATTAATTTTACGCTCAGTGTGTTATTTTTGTAGTTCTCTACTCACACATGGGCAAGGTCATTTCTTGGCTCCGATGAATGAAAAAGTTAAAAACAAAGTTCAAAAGACCAGATAAATGAGTTTGCAATCAAGTTCCTGAAGTGATAAACTAATTAATCGAGTCAGTAACCAAAATTTGACAGTAGTATTACAGCTAATTCCGTGGCAATTATTCTGATTGATCACTGTTTCGCCGGTACTAATAGCACAATCGTCAAGTACATGAGGACTTGTATACAGTGAATATTATCTATAATTCACATTGATTAACCCCTTATCATTTAATTTTGTTGTCGAAGAGAAAAAGCGGTGGAAGCGGTGCCATGTGAAGCATGTGAATAAGATAAAACAGGTCCATCATCTCTGAGCAAAGGTTCTTTTTTTCCCCTGAAGGTCAAAATCAAATGTCGATCAAACCATGCAGCTTTTTCATTTTATTCACTATAGTTACAGTTAAAAAAAATAAAAATTTGATCGAATTTAGAGTTCTCGCAGGCGATCTCACAGGTCTGACCACGTCGGCAAATTGTGCGGCCCACATCATGATAAATATTTTTCACACAAAAAAAAAACCCTGCGTGAAGAGATTATGTTAGCTGTCTAAGTTGAAATTCAGGGCCAGCGAACAAGCATACCCTAAATCTTGAAACTTCAAAATGGCCTGTCTTTAAATTCAAATTTATGGTCATGAAAAGATTTTTATTATCTTTCAAACTTTATGCATGTCTAACAGTCAGATTATTTTATAAATAGAAAGTTTATAAAGAATGAAGAAAATGGAAGAGGATTAGTTAAATACCTGACACGTGACAAAGAGGCACCAACTTATAAGTTTACATACCAAACTAAAAAATAATATAATCATCGCAGCTTCTTTTATATGCTAAAATATTAAAGAGCGTGAGCTATAGATGACACTCCCATATAATACAGTTAACACTCATTTCTTTTCTCATATGGTCTTGAAGTGATAAGCTAATCCCTTCGCAATTTTATGAACAGTATAAATACAAAAAAATGCATGATAATAATTTTTATTGGGTAAATTAAATTATTAAAGATATTCATGATATACAAAATTATAAGTTTTTATAGTTGATGAGAATTTAGTGCAACATTGATATTACATCAGTGTTTTCAATAGTTTCTCTTTTTTTTTTTTTTTTTGGGTACTTGAATATGGTTTTGCGCACATAAACTTTAGCAACTGTGATCGACAAGTTCAGGAACAGAGCATTCATTGCGATAGTAGTTGATGGACAAGATGTCATGAAATGTATTTCTCCTTGCTATAAACTATTCAAGGTCAAAACTTTAATTCAAGTTGAAACTTTGTGTCCATTTTAACTTTATTTTAAGGTAAATTGTGTAAAACTCTCTTGTACTGTTAGGCTGTTGCGTAAAATCTCATACACTGTCTAATTCTGTAGATTGCCCCTTTAGGCTAACTCTGTCAGTTTTGTTATTAATAAAAAAGCACGTGCATAGTATGTAAAGCTCTAATTATCATTTGATCTTCGTTTTTTAATTATCACAGTTAATTAACTACTAATCATAATAAATAAACAACTAATAAATTAAAAAATTAATTAAAGGACTGGGTCTCCTCCTCCCTGCCGCCTGATTTGATGGCGGCAGCGGGAAGGAGAGAAATGGGACCCACCCTTCCCCTCCTCCCACTACTAGAAACAGCTAGGTTGTATGAAAACATTGCATCGAATAATGATTTGAACGCAATTTTTGAGACGAAAAATCGTGAATTCGACGCAATATAGGCACATCCCGAGTTAAGTTGAAAAGAGAAAAAAATAGAAAAATTTCATTGAAAATTTGTAGCAATAGTTAATTTCGGACATTATAAAGCAAAAATAAAAATATTGCATCGAATTTCTGACGTAAAATATATTTTCCAAAAAAAAAATTGGTTGGGAATATGTTTGCGTCAAATTTTTGACGCAATATTTTTACTTTTGCGTTGGAAATTCGACACAAAACTTATTTCTCGCAAAATAAATCTGCCTAATTTTTTCGGGAATTTTTGCGTCGAAAATCCGACACAAATTTACCGCAAAAAATAGTTTTATATTTGCGTCGAGTTTCTGACGCAACATAAAATCACTGCATCGAAAATTTGACGCAACAAATCACCCTAAATTGAGTAATTTCCAAATTATGCTCGATTTTCCCCATTTTCCCCGCCGACTCGACCTCATCGACCCCCATCGACCTCATCCTCCTCCGCCAGAATCTCCCCTCCCCTCTCCCCGCCTCCTCTCTCCCCCGCCCCTCCCCCCCCACCGCCCCTCCCCTCCCCACTCCCACCGACTCTCCACCCCTACCCACCCCTCTCTCTCATCACTCTTACCGCCATCTCCGCCCCTACCCCGCGCCTCCATCTCCACCCTCTTTCGCCACCGTCATCTCTGCTCCTCCGTCTCCATCTCTACCCCTCCGTCATCTCCTCCGCCTCTCCGCTAACTTTGTATAACGGTCTTAGATTTTTAACACTGAATTAACTTGAATCATTCCAGTTACTCTCATCAATTCCATAATCTTCATGATTATTTTCAATTTTTTCAGAAATTTTGGCAGCACCTCCTCTATAATATGGAGTCCGCACAGATACAAGATATAATATTTCAGCTAACATCCTACTTATCCATACATAACATCCCATGCAATATATAATACCATTTTGGCTTGTCATCGCCTACTTAACCACAATTTTGAACTCAATCCCACAATAATATACACACACGAGAGTACTCTCGCAGTCACAAACCAAATAAAATTTCTTCCCAAATCTAAATCCTTTATAAAGACTATACCACATGTCTCACCTCAGGCACACCATTATTTATACCAGGATTAGCTATCAAAAACATAATCTAAAAGATTCCAAATAAACATCTATTTCAAACTTTGATCATATATACAATTCAATTATTCAAGGTTACATCAAAATTTATGTTCATG
The DNA here is from genome assembly GCA_038442645.1 of Agave tequilana. Classification (NCBI taxonomy): domain Eukaryota; kingdom Viridiplantae; phylum Streptophyta; class Magnoliopsida; order Asparagales; family Asparagaceae; genus Agave; species Agave tequilana. The sequence goes on from JAVJIF010014701.1 coordinate 22,177, forward strand.
GTAAGGAATATTTATCCTTGTAAATTCCCGTCCTATGTAACACTTCGTTTCCAGAATACGTACTTGTTATGTATTTAGATTCTTGATCATATTTTTTCGATTTACTTTCTATATTTTTTTATTTTATGAATATTTATGTGATCGTTTTGCATTAGATCTGAATTCGTGGCTCGGAAGTCTGCCCTAGTCTGAGCTGGGGACTCGATCCTAGTGTATTACCCGATTTGATCTTTTTGTTAGTCAGATTTGACTGATTTCAGTTTTAAATATCATTTTTCAATATTCTAGATTTTTCATGATTTTCTGAAATTTTTCCGAATTAATTTATAAAATCTTCAATACTGGTGCCGACCAGTGCCGCTGATCGATTCTCAGATTTTTAATTTACAAAAAGAGTTGAATTTCTAAAATAGCTTTCATATTATTTCTTAAAATCACATTTTCTATCTAAATACATTTTTTGAGATTTTTCTGAATTTATCAAAAATCTAACCGAACCGGTGTCGACCGGTATCGACGGTTGAATCCATGATTTTTAATTTGAAAATGAGATTTTATTTCTAAAAATTAATTATTATTATTCCTCAGGATGATGTTTTCTACATCTAGGTATATTTAAAATTTTTCTTAAACAGTCGATATTTCCTGACATTATTATAATATTATTATTTTGTAATCTTTCCATTTCTTTCTTTCTTCTTTTTCTTTCTTTTCCCCCATTCATCATGTGCGTCCACTCCCCCCCCATGGGGCCTGCACCCCATCACACCCCTCCCATCACTCTTCCATTCTCTTTCCTTTATTTTTCTTTTTTCCTTTTACTTTCTTTCTCTCTATCTCTCCTCTTCTTCTTTCTCTTCTTCTTCTTCTCCATTTGGACGACGCCACCAATCCCAAGCCTGGACTCCACTCCGGAGAGCTTGGCTAGCGACCTGGCCGCGGTGGGCTTCAACTCCGACGGCTAAGCCCCCAACCCCTTCCCTCTCCTCTATCTCCAACATCATCAAAAACACCATCATCTCCACCTTCTTCCTGTTGGCCGAAAGGCCCATCACTCTAGTTTTGATGATGATCAACTCATGTAGTTATAATACTAATGATCTTGTGTTTATTTAGTTTCAAATTTATGATCAAGATCTTAGTAGGTGTATAGCTTCAACAAAGGATTTAAAGTCAGTTTTGGAGCTAGCACGGTTTGATTCAAGAGCTTGTGCATCAAGACCACATCAAGTACTCAAGAGGAATCTAGCTATTAGATCATGTTTGGACCAAGTCAAGAAGATGAGAAGACTTCAAGTGAAGACTTCAAGAAGATGAAGACTTGTGTCTAGGTTTGTTTTATAAGATTTTGTTTTTAGATAAAATGTAAAGGATAGAATAGTGGTGGATTGCTCAAGTACATTTACACACACACTCTTGATTTAGTTGTTTTTATAAAAGAAAATAAGTTTTAGAAAAATCAAACCGGTATGCATGTTTTCCCTCCTTTATTCGTTTTTGGTATTCAAGTTTACATGTATTTAACCAAAACCATGTTTAGTGCTTAATGTCATAAACATAAATATTTCATCATGTTTGTGTAATAGATCATATCCATACACACTATGCTTTAAATGAGTTTAGAATATCTTGTTTTTGTATTTAGAGAAGTTTGAAAAAATAAGGTTTTGGAAAAATCAATTTTGAAAAATACTGTTTTCGTTTTTAAGCCAAATTTCCAAGTTACAAATATAGTCCAAATTATTTGTAACATGCCTTGATTTTGTGCAAGCATGTTTGTTTATCAAAGTATATTGGTAAAACTATTTTTGTAGATTTTTAGTAATTTTATGGGATTTTATTTGAGCCAAAATGACCAAGTTTTTCTTTCCCTAAAATCCCTGACCTGCTTCAGCCGGTCGACCGGGCCAGTCGACCGCGCGACGTGCACAGACGTGCACGAGTCAGGCTGGAGGGCCGGTCGACCGATACGGTCGACCGCCAGAGAGCTTCTGCTCTCTGGAAAACCCCGATCGACCGAGCGGTCGACCGACAGAGAATCTGTTCTCTGTTCCAGAGGCTCGGTCGACCGAGCCGGTCGACCAAGCCCCAACGGTCGGATTTCTGACCGTTGGCGGTCGACCGGCCGGTCGACCGACAGCTCTGTCAGACCCCAACGGCTAGTTTTTCTAGCTCTATAAAAAGGGGCTTTTGGGGGCTGTTTTCTCTAAGATTTTTTAGTGGGTTTTGAGCCAGTTTTTCCTACTTCATTAAAAGAGTTTTCTCCACATATTTGAGAGCAAATATTTCCAATCAAAAAGGGGAGTTTACCAAGAGTGTTTAAAAGAGATTTCTTGAGTTTTCCTCCATAATTTCCATCCTAGTTTTTCTCACACAAACACTTGAGCCATCCATTGCTATATCTACCTATAGGGATTTGTTGTGAGAGGATTTTAGGTGATCAAGAGTTGTGATCACCAAAGTTCCATCTTTACTTTGAGGAGGCGGACAAGTGTGTTCGCGGTGGTTTCGAGTTCGTGTGTGAACTCGTGTTTGAGGTGCGGCCTTGGCGAGCCGGTGGACTTGCGGTGTGTACAGACTAGGGAGTCCGAGAGCTTGTAGGTGTTGCGGCACCGAGTGATCCGGGGATCAATTATAGTGGAAATCCTTCGTGTGTTGAAGGCGGGGATGTAGAGCAAGGGTGCTCGAATCTCGAAACAAATCCCTTGTGTTTGCGATTGCTCACTCTCTCTATCTCCTTGTTTATATCTTGCATACTATTATTGTGTTTATCTTTATATGCTTGATATCATTGTGTGCTTTATTGTATATGCTTGGGGATTGTTTGCTAACACTTGTATTCAACCAAGAGAGCCAACGCGGCACCTCAACTCTTATTTAGAGGAATCTTGAGGAGTTTGTCCAGTGCCCTTCACGGGAAATTCGGCAACACTCTTGTGTTATACGTGGTGTTTAGTTTAAATAGTTTGTTTAGGTCATAATAGTTTTTAATTCCGCATTTAGTGACCATTAGATTAGCCATCACCTATTCACCCCCTCTAGGTGATTTTACAATTGGTATCAGAGCCAAGTGCTCTAAATTTGGGTCTTACAACCTAGAGTTAAAGATCCTCATTTTAGGCTAATCACTATTTTTGTACACACACCATGGACTTCATGTCACCACCCATGTTTGACATTCTTAATATCCAAATTTGGAAGGTTAAGATGTCCTTATACCTCAAGGCCTTAGGAATTCATGTTTACTTTGCCATCACTAGAGATGATTATTGTTTAAATGGCAAAAATATTGAGGCTAATGCAAAAGCCCTTCATGCTTTAAAGTCAACCCTAAATGATGAATATTTATCTAGGGTTTCTAATGTTGATTCGGCTTTTGTAGCATGGAACATCATCACCTCCCTTGGCGAAAAAGATCTATATTATGCGGGGAGCGATTCGGATGTTGGAAGTGACGTCTCCAACAAGTGCTACATGGTCCAAGGGAATAACTCCCTTGAGGTAACTACCGATCTGAGGTAGAAGAGGATGTTGATATGTCTTATAATGACTTACATCTTTTTGTCAACAACTCTTAGAAAAATATGACACGCTTAAGAAAGATAATAAAAATTTGAAAAAGAAATTTGATTGCATGCAAAATGAAAATGAGTCTTTTAAAACTAAGATCGCATGTTTTGAAAAGAGAATGATGTTTTGAAAAATGAGAATGTTTCCTTGCTTTCTAAATTGAATGATTTGTGTGAAGGAAATACTATTTTGAAAAATAAAATTATTTTGGTGAAAAAATAAAAAGAAATTGCTTTGCAAGAAAATAACTCTTTAAAAGAAAAATTGTTGAAAAAGAAAAGAAAAAGTTTCTAAAAGAAAAAAGACTATTGATCATGCTTTACATGCCACTACCACTATTGATCAAAATGAAGTTAAATTTTTGAAAAATAAAATTGATTATTTGAGCTCAACTTTGAGCTCATGTGCTTTTAACCACACTAAATTGGAGTCTTTGTTTTCAAAGAAACAAACTCCACATGTTCATGCACATCATCCTCATCATGCATATGCACATATTGCACGTCATGACCACACCCACACTCATATGCATTCTAAGGTGTACAAGTGTACACATTGTGGCCGCAAAGGCCATTTAGCAAAGTTTTGTTTTGACAAGTTACATCATATTAATTTTGCTAATAAAAATGTTTGGGTCCCTTACGAAGCTAACCACTAAGGACCCAAAAGAAAATGGGTACCAAAATCCCCACCGTGTGTATTTGATGTAGGTGAGATCTCTCACACGACGTGAGAGATTTGGTGCCTTGATGGTGGATGCACATGAACTTGATGGACACATATTTGATGCACCACTATCAAGGAGGTTTGGTGGGACAACCACTATGTTTTGGAGCTTTGGAGCATAGTTCTTTGGTTTGGTAACTATCTCTAAACTCCTAATTTATTTACATGCTTTTCATTGATAATTTCTTTAGCATGTTCATATTTTGTACTTCATGTGGTAAATACTAGTTTAAATGTAGTTTTTATCAAAACTTGGATGTATACTTGTACAAGTAGTGAGCAACAAATTGAGTCATATATGTTTGCACTTCATTGTTCATTTGTACTCACTATATGCACATGTATAGTCTAGTTTTGATGATTCTCTCATTTACACTTGTTTTGCCTATTTTCATATTTTTACTTCATGTATATGCATTTTTATTCAAATCTAATAAATATACATGTATACCCCTTGAGTCATTTGCCTTCATGCAATTTATATTATGGACTCTTTTTATATTTGGGATATGTATGCATATTGTTAGTTTTGGATAAATCATACATATACCTAGAAGTTATATTTCAATGAAAAATGATTTTTCATTTTGTTTTGTTTGATAAAATGATATTTAATTTGAGCTTCATTGATTATTTTCATGAAAATGCAATTTACATAATGATTGAACACTCACACTTTATTTGTTTATTCATGACTTTATTTCATGATTATTTTTGAGCTTTATGGACTATGAGTGCTTGAATTTTTGTGTATTTAGTATGATTCATGAAAATATATAAATTGATTTCATATTTTTGAAGGATCTTTAACTAGTTTTTCAAAAATTACTTTTAACTAGTTAATTATTCTTCATTTGGAAGAGATTTTCAATGCTTAACTATTTTAAAAATTATTTTTGAAAACCCCTTCCAACCTTAATGGGCGGACGGCTGGGGAGTATGCCTTGTAAGCTTTATTGGAAAATCACTTACCTTGTGCATATAAAGGGTGGTAGTTTATGAGTTATATACTTGATTTACATTGTTATTTTCAATTGGTATCATTGGATCTTTTCAATTGTATCTAAATTGATATTTTTGTATATACTCATATTTTGTTTCCTATATATGTATGCTTCTCTCTTCATACATATATATGATTTTCGTGTGCTTGCTTTACAATTGGTTTACATATTTAAAGCACAAAGTTTATGCTAAGCTTAAGTTAAAACTTTATTTTCAATTGGTATCTCAATGACATTTTAATAAAGCTTATGCATGGTTTTTCAATTGTATATCAATATGTTTCTATTTCAAATTTGTTATAAATTTACAATTGGTATCAATATGTATTGCCTATTTGAAAAATTCAAAATTTGTAATGTTTATTTACAATTGGTATCAACATGATTTTTTTTACAATTGGTATCTTAAAAATTTTGTTTACAAGATATCTCAAAATTTGTTTTATTGAGAAAAATTCAAAATTTTGTTTGAAAAATTAAAAATCAAAACATTTTTGATGTGTATTGCCTATATGCAAAGGGAGCTTAACATCTCTTCTACATATAGATTCATGTTGAGTGTATCTTGTATTGAGGAGCTTGACAACTCTTCTTTATGTGATACACGTGTGTAGGGGGAGCTTCACATCTCCTCTTATGCATTACAGATTATGTGTTATGTGAATTAGGGCTTGTCATCCCTTCTTCATGTAATGCATATATGTAGAGAAGCTAACTTAGCGTCTTCCTCTTCATGAATGTATATCGCATATAACCTTTTATTGATTTATTTGATGTCACCCCTTTATTGATTCTATGTTTCGGACAAAAAAGTGGGAGAAATTTGATGATTTTATTTTTACTTTAACCCCTTTGTTGATGATTGACAAAAAGGGGAGAAGTATTTTGGTATATATGCATATTTTCCTTACTTTATTCATAAAGGGGGAGAAGTATTTATGTTTATGCATACATATGTTTTATCTTGCAAATAGGAGAAAAAAATTTGATGTGTTTCATGCTTGCTTATGCATATTTATCTCCATACATTTGCATACATATTTATGTGGTTCATTGCCATATTTATTTGTTTATTGTTATGCATGAGTTAAGGGGGAGCTTCTTTGGAGCTTTACTTTAATCCATGCATATATAACTTCATGAGTTTTGTCATCATCAAAAAGGGGGAGATTGTTGGCCCAAAGGCCCATCACTCTAGTTTTGATGATGATCAACTCATGTAGTTATAGTACTAATGATCTTGTGTTTATTTAGTTTCAGATTTATGATCAAGATCTTAGTAGGTGTATAGCTTCAACAAAGGATTTAAAGTCAAGTTTTGGAGCTAGCACGGTTTGATTTAAGAGTTTGTGCATCAAGACCACATCAAGTACTCAAGAGGAGTCTAGCTATTGGATCATGTTTGGACCAAGTCAAGAAGATGAGAAGACTTCAAGTGAAGACTTCAAGAAGATGAAGACTTGTGTTTAGGTTTATTTTATAAGATTTTGTTTTTAGATAAAATGTAAAGGATAGAATAGTGGTGGATTGCTCAAGTACATTACACACACACTCTTGATTTATTTGTTTTTATAAAAGAAAATAAGTTTTAGAAAAACCAAACCGGTATGCATGTTTTCCCTCCTTTATTCGTTTTTGGTATTCAAGTTTACATGTCTTTAACCAAAATCATGTTTAGTGCTTAATGTCAAAAACATAGATATTTCATCATGTTTGTGTAATAAATCATATCCATACACACTATGCTTTAAATGAGTTTAGAATATCTTGTTTTTGTATTTGGAGAAGTTTGAAAAAATAAGGTTTTGGAAAAATCATTTTGAAAAATACTGTTTTCGTTTTTAAGCCAAAATTTCCAAGTTACAAAATAGTCCAAATTATTTGTAACATGCCTTAATTTTGTGCAAGCATGTTTGTTTATCAAAGTATATTGGTAAAACTATTTTTGTAGATTTTTAGTGATTTTATGGGATTTTATTTGAGCCAAAATGCCCAAGTTTTTCTTTCCCTAAAATCCCTGACCTGGCTTCAGCCGGTCGACCGTGCGACGTGCACAGACGTGCACGAGTCTGGCTGGAGGGCCGGTCGACCGATATGGTCAACCGCCAGAGAGCTTCTGCTCTCTGGAAAACCCCGGTCGACCGAGCGGTCGACCGACAGAGAATCTGTGCTCTGTTCCAGAGGCTCGGTCGACCGAGCCGGTCGACCGAATCCCTAACGGTCGGATTTCTGACCGTTGGCGGTCGACCGGCCGGTCGACCGACAGCTCTGTCAGACTCCAACGGTTAGTTTTTCTAGCTCTATAAAAAGGGGCTTTTTGGGGCTGTTTTCTGTAAGATTTTTTTAATGGGTTTGAGCCAGTTTTTCCTACTTCATTAAAAGAGTTTTCTCCACATATTTGAGAGCAAATATTTCCAATCAAAAAGAGGAGTTTACCAAGAGTGTTTAAAAGAGATTTCTTGAGTTTTCCTCCATAATTTCCATCCTAGTTTTTCTCACACAAACACTTGAGCCATCCATTGCTATATCTACATATAGAGATTTGTTGTGAGAGGATTTTAGGTGATCAAGAGTTGTGATCACTAAAGTTCCATCTTTACTTTGAGGAGGCGAACAAGTGTGTTCGCGGTGGTTTCGAGTTCGTGTGTGAACTCGTGTTTGAGGTGCAGCCTCGGCGAGCCGGTGGGCTTGCGGTGTGTACGGACTAGGGAGTCCGAGAGCTTGTAGGTGTTGCGGCACCGAGTGATCCGGGGGATCGATTATAGTGGAAATCCTTCGTGTGTCGAAGGCGGGGATGTAGAGCAAGGGTGCTCGAACCTCGAAACAAATCCCTTGTGTTTGCGATTGCTCACTCTCTCTATCTCCTTGTTTATATCTTGCATACTATTATTGTGTTTATCTTTATTTGCTTGATATTCATTGTGTGCTTTATTGTATATACTTGGGGATTGTTTGCTAACACTTGTATTCAACCAAGAGAGCCAACGCGGCACCTCAACTCTTATTTAGAGGAATCTTGAGGAGTTTGTCCAGAGCCCTTCACGGGGAATTCAGCAACACTCTTGTGTTATACGTGGTGTTTAGTTTAAATAGTTTGTTTAGGTCATAATAGTTTTTAATTCCGCATTTAGTGACCATTAGATTAGCCATCACCTATTCACCCTCCTCTAGGTGATTTTACACTTCCTCCTCCTCCAAACCACCACCATCACCTTCTAATTCTCCAAATCAACCACCACCACCATCTTCTTTACACTCCAACTCCTCCATTACAACTCCCTACTCCTCCTCTTCTCATCTCCTTCAATTTCAACATCCCATCACCCAAATAAAGCAATATCACAACAATCATCATCACCTCCAACACCTTCACCACCTCCAAAAAAACCACACCCCCTTCTCCTCCCCCTTCTCCTTGGGGTGGCCGGCGGCCACCCCTGGCTGGCGCCGCTAGGCCAGGGCCTCTGGCCCTGGCCGTGGACTGAGAGGAGGGACAGCAGCTTCCTTTCTCTTTCTTTCTTCTCTCTTTCTTTATCTCTGATCTGTTCTTCTCTCTCTATTGTTCCTCTCTCATTCTCTCTCTCTGTTCCTCTCTCTCTCGCCTTCCATTTCTCTCTCCCTCCTACTCTCTCTTACTCTCTTTCCCTCTCTAGGTCTTTTTCTCTAGTTCTCACTCTAAAATTATTATATAAATATATATATTTTGGAGACGTGCACGTGTTTCTGAGATTTCAGAGTATAATGATTTTTTGAAGACTGTTTAGGTGAGTATCCTCGCCTCGCTTTGGATTTTCCCACTTCGTCGGGTCGACTTGTATTTTATCTGTATTTTGGGCTGAATCGTATTTTGTATTGGGTTGTCCCTTATATTTGTATGTGGCTGAGTGCTCATGATTGTACCTGTATAAGCCTGTGATGAATGTTTGTATTAGGGTAGTTTATTTCCTATACATATACCATGCCTACGATGTTCCTCACTACTGTCTTATTACGTACTTGTGATTGATACTAACACTTCTGCAGGTACTATACCCAGCCTCCGGGCTTTCTATACCTAACTTTCGGGTTGCGTTCAGCCTCCGGGCTCTCATGCTCCACCTGGTAGGCAAGCCTAGCACTCGGCGCTCTATCGCTAACTCTATCCGAGTGTAGTTACGCTGTGAGTGATTGTTGTATACTATCGTGGCTTCACCGTGAGCGGTAACCACACCGGGTGTGATAGCGTTTAGCGCCATGCATTAGACTCGTCCTAAGTTATCTAGCTCCGCTTGATTGTTCGTTTGTCTGCTCGCTGATCTTATTCCTGTCTTACTCAGCCTCCAGGCTTCACCACTTCACAGTATCCTAGATATTCTCACGTTTATATACATGTTCGTGTGGTACTTACATCTCGTGCATGTCCCTTGTACTGACTTTGGGTTTCTGCCCACTCTTGGGCTAGCTACCCAATTGAATTTAGTCCTGCACCCTTATAGGTTTTGTGGTAGCTACCAAGAGTGCGCTTAGACCCCGAACGTACTTTAGCCTCCGGGCTTTCGCCCACTTCCTCGAAAGAGGAGTGCGCGTAGACCGTCAAGTCTCTTATGCTTCGCCTGGTAGGCATACTCAGCGCTCAGCGCTTTATTCACTAGATTCGTCTAGGCGAGATGCTGCCAGTTTTCTACTCGCACTTTAAGCCGAGTTGTCCCGATAACCCCGCCAAGTGCTTTAGTGACTAAACATTGTCCGTTGTCTGTGCCTCCAGCGTACTCAGCTCTGCTTGATTGTGCTCAGCTATTACTCTATCACTTGCCATGTACATGCTTGTTATGTTAACACTTGACATGCTATTTTTTGATACCTGTCATCTATATGCTACCACTTGCCCTCTGTTATGATATCACTTATCATCTGCCACCTGCCTGATCACTTGTCATCTTAATATTAACATCTGTTACCTGTTATGTTTAACTCTTTATTCATGATTATAACATTAAGGGAATGCAGTACCTTATCTCTTGTTATGTACTCCTATTATGCTTGTTAAGTACTCCTGATATGACCTACTATGTCCTTACTCATTCCCGTAATCTGATAATTATGCTTAATAAGCTATAAAAAGGACAACTTATACTGGGAATGAGAAAAAGTGATGAATGTTGGCGTGATGCCTTACTTATAGTGGTGAAAATACTAAACAAACGATTCATGTTAGGGGGCTTTTAGGCACCCAGAAGATGCGTGTTAGGGGGATTTCAGGTCCCCTTTGTCCATGTCCCGGGCGGACGGGAATCACTTATAAATATGAGCTATCAGTTCTTCAACAGTTTTCAATAACCAACCTCGACTTACTTATATATAAATGTTTGTGTTGGGATGTACTTCAGGACACATACCTAGATATATGGGTGATCGGTCGTTGATACTGCATATTTATTATTACATTCTCATACTTATTATATAATAAACTCTGCTTTTAATCCTATTTATTGTCTAATTTATATGCAGGCCGATTGCTAAAGGAGAGGGAAGAGAAACGAGCCCAAAAGTCCATCAAAATTCTGATTTAATTCAGAATTAATTCGAAATAAGAAAATCAGGACAGATTAGGGCAACTCAGAGAAGATAAAATTGGTTGAAAACTAGTTAAAACAAATCTCCATAAATCAATTGGTTAAAGCTGAAGATAAAAGGAGGTTTCGTCAAAATCCCAGACCCAAGCTGAAAATCCAGCTGGAGATAAAACCAGAACATTAAAGTAGGGACGTGTACCTCCTAGGTGTGGCCACCTGGCCACACCGTGGCAGCGAAAACGCCGCCAAAGTCGCGTTTTCGCAGCTTGGTTAACTCTGTTGGGGGAGCGTTTTGCTCCCTTTATCTTCATACGCTCTCCCCGTTGGGTTTTTCCTATAAATATTGGGATTTCTCAGCGTACAAAAAATGATAAAACAGAGATAGATTCTTAGGCCAGATTTTCATTCTTTTTAGTGAAAGTTTTTATTTTTCTTTTCATGTAATTTTTAGTTTTTATTTATGTAATTCAGAGGAGATCAGAGTTTCATAGGAGAATGAGAGTGAAGCTTGTGCTGAGAGTGACATCAGTGTTAGTTTTCTTCTCTTCTCTTATTGTTACCACATTGAATATATAGTCACATTTTTTATGTTCTTCTTTGTTTCCGTGTTCTTCTTCTTCTTTTCTACTTCTCTCCTTTTGGTACCAAGTGCAATCTACGTGAGTCTTATAGCATCGAAAGAGCCTTGCGTTTGCGAGTGCCACCGATAGCTCATGATGATGGATCTTAGTCTTAGTCTGTATCATTTCATGCTTGTATCGTTTTGATGATGTAATGTAGAAGAGACAGGAATCAACTCTTATGGACTATACGCTGATTGCCTCCACTTCAAGGTAACATCATCGTCACAAATTCAAGGTAAGTATTTGGCCAGAGGATGTAAGTATTTCTTTTAGGTTTTCTTTCTTTTCTTTTAATTCTTAAGTTTAGATCACCACAATCTCCAAACTCTTTTGTTCACTCTTTTTAATTTCTTTGTATAAATTCATTTTTCATTTTCTCCACCTTCTCAATCTACCACTTTCTTTCACAATTTAGCATAACTTATTTCCTTTTTTTTTCAAGAACTAAAAGAATATCTTTAACCATTTCAAGTGAACTAAAGAGAACTTGCTAAAAAGCTTTCATCGCTAGTCCCTCCTTGTGGATCACGACCGCGCATAGCCACTTGTTATAGTGATAGAATTGAGCACCTTGCACTACCGTTATAAAGTTCTGAATTCTGTATTTTTGTGTTCAGGTTAAAACCTCAATTAATGGATCCTGGGACTACTGCGCCTTTCATGATGGGAGAGGCCACCTCACAGGGGACTGTCACACCTCTGATGCACCTTGAGGAAATGGTCAACGAAGAATATCTTCAAGAGTTCATCCTCAATTTTGGACTGTCCTCGGAGATCAGAGTGCAGAAGCAACCTGAGACCATAGACGAAAACTGAGGCAATGCCCTCATCCAATATAGATAGGTAAACACCATCTTTCGAACCTCTCCAATAGAAGGCACCACCGCGAAGGGAAGGACTATCTACGTCAATGAAGCCCGGAGGGACAACTATCTGGCGGTTTGACGCGCCCGCCTTCACCACTGGGCAGGCCTGTCTTCTTCCTGAAGGAAGATGCCTAGGTCGTGCACTTTTCGTACAATGACGCTTTGGTCGTAGCAATACACATAGGCTGCTACAAAGTGTCGAAGACCCTAGTTGACATGGGAAGTAGGGTCAACATCTTGTACAGACACGCCCCAGATCGAATGAAGGATACTCCCAAATAGGTCCAAAAAATGATCATCCCTCAGACCTAATCGCTTCTTTATAGATTTGATCGGAGCGAAATCTGTTCTCTCAGAACAGTAGAGTTCCCAGTCTGAGCGATCCATACCACGTCGATATAGAGTTCTGCGTCCTCTACGTCGAATATCCCTGAATATCCCTGAATGCCATTCTAGGGAGATCATGGATTCATATGATGAGAGCAGTCCCGTTCACCCATCATCAACTTTTGAAGTACCCTCCACCATCAGGAATGGCTAAAATAAGGGGTGACCAGGCGATGGCCTGGACAGTAGCTGCAATGACCCGGAAGATATCCGATAGGATCCAAAAGGCCTCCCGAACATGTCCTAATGAAAAATCTCCTATGGACAAGAAGCAGAAGAAGATTGCTAACCAATAGCAATCACAATATGACAAAAACCGAGATCTCGACTTACCCATCGAGACAGAAAACCCAACAGCAAGATCAAGGAGGAGCCTGAGAAGAAATTGTTTAAAAAGTTCTTGTTGGATAAGTCACACATGTCATGGTCCCCCACCGATATACTTGGAATTGACCCCAAGGTCATCTACCACAAGCTCTTTATCAAGGCGAACTCTAAGCCAGTGAAGCAGAAGCCTATAAGAATGAACGAAAAATGAAGTCACATCATTAGTGATGAAGTCGACCGCCTACTTCAAACTGGCCTCATTCAAGAAACGTTCAACTCAAACTGGCTCTCTAATTCCCTTCTCGTGACAAAAAGATTGGCAAGTAGGGAATCTGTATCGACTTTACCAACCTCAATGAAGCATATCCGAAGGACAGTTATCCCCTTTTGAAGATCGATCAACTAATAGAGGTGACAGCGGGCCACATCAGGGCAAATCTCCTGAAAGATGGAGGTTTACCCACATTGGATGCTCGAAGCCAGCCTATAAGGCAATATACCCTGAAGGTCGCCCAAACAGGTCAATAACCTATACAGGTCTTCACCCCGACGGTGACCTTCGGGGAGGCTGCTGAAAGATGGAGGCTTGACCATGTTGGATGTTCAGAGCCAGGCTACAAGAGGATATACCATGACGGCTGACCGAGTAGGTCAACCGCATATACGGGTTTTCACCTTGACAGCAATCTTTCGGGGAGCCACCTGAAAGATGGAGGCTTGCCCACATCAGATGCTCATAGCCAGCCTACAATGGGACTTACCTTGATGGTCACCCAAGCGAGTTAGTAGCCCATCTCGGGTCCTCACCCCTATGATGACCATGATAATCCCCCTCCGAAGCTAGGGTCTCCCCTTAGGTAAAATTTGCAGGTATCATTATAGAAAGAACCCCATCAAAAACTACATGCCAAATCATTCCAAATGCTTCGAAATCAAAACAGCTCCCCGAGCAAACGCAACAACAAGTCAATCACAATCACAAGCAAGGCAAGATCTAAATAATACTTTCATTCAAATTCTCTTTCTTATTATAGAGTTTTCTTTTTTTTATTACATCCATCTACATAAAAGTATAGTTACAACTAACAAGAATAATATAAGATCTATTACATGTATGTGTTATTCCTAAGAGAAAAAAATCAGATACGCCATCGGCTACATCCAAAACAACATCCAGAAGATGACTTCTAAACAAACAATCCGCCGCGATTGGAAGGGCAAAGGTCCGAGAACTCTTAAGGAAGACACCAGCCGGGGAGATCACACCATAAACTGCAGATTGAAGCCTGCAAGGTGTTGAGGATACCGATGCCAAGATGGTGACTCTAAAAAAGAACTCAGAGTGATGGCAAGCAAGCAGCGGCATCGAATAGGAGTACTAATGGTCAGTTCCAGGGATCGAAACTGTCATCAAGTACACCTATGCTCCCTGCTCCATGGTTGTCACAAAGAAGAAAAGGGGCATCGAGTCCCAACCTCGGCCCAACTTAATCTGGTCAGTGGCCAAATGTGCAAACCAAGCTAAAGTTAGAACATTTCATGTCCTTCCTAACAGTCGGGCCTCATCACAAAAGCAGAAAATTTTGGACGAGCCCATCGCAAAATCAAAGCTCTGAACGTCAGGAGCACAGCAACCATCACCATCCTCTCCCTCTCTTTCCTCCACTGAACAAAGAAGGAAGGAGACATCACCGCCCGCAAAACAAGGCAAAATTTTAGAAGCAAGAAATTTTCAAGAAGCAGCTTAGAGCTCTCCTGAAGAGTTCTGCCCTATTTATAGAAAGAAAAGAAGCCCAAGCATCAACGATTCAGAAGTCTAATCCCAAAGAAGAGAAGAGCCACTCGATCAGTGACATACACATATTACGACCGTTCAGATCCGAACTGTCACATTGGATACACCGCACCATCCTTGAACTTCTTAACTTCTCAAAAAGTAGTAGTTAACTGACTGACGCGACCATAGATAGGACACGCATTTAAGACTCTGCCAGCATGTAGTTTCACACACGCCACTAAAAGACAAAAACTGAAGAGCCAGCGATTAGACCAAGTCCAGACTAAGGAAGTATACTTCCCTCTCACAGAGTACCTAAGAACTTATAACCCCCAAGGGAGAGTTCCCGAAGAACGAGTCCTGACCTTTCCAAAGAGGGAGGCAGAGGGGGCATCTGTAGTGGTTAGTTTTCAATCCTCTCAAGATATCGATTAAAACTCCAAGCGGATTAGGTAGTTAAAAGGAAGAGATAAATCAGTTATGAGAAATCTCTTTCTCTAAACCAAATCTTCATTCAAACTCGGTAGTTTACAGCTTGAGAAAAGATCAACCATATCAATAATTGGGCAAAGACTACCAGTTAAAGATGAAATCTCACCCAACCATTTCAAACTAGGATGATCAGCTCTATCCACTCTGAGATAAGCAGTTAGATATTTAAACAGAGCTGGATTATGCAACTTTATCCAACAGATACTACTTGTATAAATAGTAAATCCCTTCCATCATGGGAGAGAACGATCAATTGAGCCTAGAAACCCTAGCACACAAAAGAATTGCCATTGTGATCATCATTATTATAGTGGAATCTCTATCTTCCTCTTTGTGGTTTTCCCCTTTTGGGTTTTCCTATTATAGTGGAAGTCTCTGTATTTGTGTTGATTTTTCTAAGATTTGTTTCATCGGTCTTCATAATTTCGGTGCGTCGATAAATCTCATAGGAAATTACCCACTATAATATCAGAGGAAAGGGCCGAGTGGGAACTACTAGGAAGGGGAAGACAATATTTTTGTGATACGATTTATTATATATATGCTTATATCACGAAGGAAGGGGCCAGGCGGGAGCAGGTAAGAGGAGAAAGACAATGTGATTATCATATATTTATACAATAGAGGAAAGTGCTGGATGGGAGCGGTAGGAGGGGAAGACAAAGATTCTCACACTTCATTTATTATTTGTATATTCATATGAATAACATATGGTATGTACCTCACTAAGTATTATGTGTGCATGTAGAAATGTGATGTGATATTGTGATATGAAATTACCTAAACAGATAAACTATATTCGTAGATGTGTGATGTGATATTGGGATATTGTATTACGAGGGCAGACAACTATATTCATGAAATTTGATTATGTTTGATGCACTCTATGCATGCTATATGAGACATGTGGGTGATACATGCTGCGAGTACATAAGATAAATGCATGCATAAATTAAAAATAACTGAGTGAGTATTCTACTAAATTCATAAATCATGTAATCTGCGATAGAGAAACTAAAGAAATTAAAGAGAATAAGTTACTAGAAAAGTTAGACCTTCACACAGACTATATAGATAATGGTGTTGATTATTCATTATGATATATTACTTTTTCCTCATTTCTTTTGTTCATGCATACTTATCGTAGTTGTTGAAAAATCTGCTCTCTATTACTTGTGTTTTCTTTTCTTGATACTCTTCTGACTCTCTCACTGAGCTGTTGAGCTTATAGTCTTCCAGTTTCATGTTTTTCAGGTCGTGACAAGGCTGAAGTAGCTTAAATTTTGGACACTTTCTAAGAATTTCTTTAAGAATGAAAATATTGTGTAATATTCATTGTAAAATTTTCTTATTGTATATATCTGTAACTTTATTCAATTTGTTTAAAAACAAGTATAAGATTGTGGGATGGATTGGTGTAGATATGAACTTATTTGTGATATTCATGATAAGTTAGAAAATAGATAATATTGTATTGTTTTATGAATGCCGAGAGGGTACTCTTGTATGTATATTTATTGTGTTTTTATATTATTATTGCATGTGCGATTGTTGATTGTAACCCCCGACTATAAATGTACATGTCACAATATCAGTACTCGATACGGTGTATAAATTTAATTTGACTTTCCTGATAGCTAGACTGAACCAATTTCAGTTTCAGGTATTATTTCCTAATATTTTAGATTTTTTAAAATTTTTTTAAAATTTTCTGAATTATTTTGGAAAATCTATGAACTCGGCGCCGACAATACCGACAATTGGCTCTAAGATTTTTAATTCACAAACGGAATTGATTTTCTAAAATTCACTTTTATATTGTTCTTTAAAATCATATTTTCTACTTTAGCGTATTTTTAAAGATTTTTCTGATTTAACCAAAATTTGGTCAAACCGGTGTCGCCTGATATCAACGATCGATTCTAGGATTTTTAATTTATAAACCAGACTGAATTTCGTGAATCTGATTTCATATTGCTCCTTTAGGTAATATTTACTATTTATAGAATTTTTGAAAATTATTCTGAATTAGTCAAATTTTCTAAAATATTAATTAAATAATAGTGAATAATTTAATAATTATTTTCTTCTTTCCTAATCTTTTGTCTTCTTTCCCCTGCAAGCTGCTGACTTCCTCCACCAACCCAACCCACCATATTCTCTCTCTCCTGCCCTCTCTTTCTCTCTCTCTCTTTCCCTCTCTTTGTCTCCCTTTCTCACTTCTCTTTCTTCCTCTCTCACTCTCTCTAACACACACGAACACATATACATTCTCTCCTAATCCTTTTCCCACTCTTTCCAGTGGCCAGACCATCGGCCTCCGGGCAAGCCAGGCCGCTGCCAACAACTTCAGCTCTCTCTCACTCTCCCCTCTTCTTTCCTCTATTTTCTCTCTCTCATCTCCTCTCTCTTCACTTCCTCTCTTTCTCTCTCCCCTCCTTACCTCACCTCCTCCTACCTGTGTAGCCACGCTGGCCACCACCACTGCCGGCTAGGCCGACCATGCCATCCCCTCTGCCACAGCAACCCCCAGCCCACCACCAAATGACCGTCTCCCTCCTTCCTTTTCTTCTTCTTATTCTTCTTCTTCTTCTTCTTTTTCTTCTTGTTTTTTTTCTTCTCTCCATCTCCTCCCTTCCATGGCCACGGCTGGCCACGCGGAGTCGCCGCCTCCCCTGGGCGGCCACGCTGTCACCGGCGAGGGCGCTGCCCTACCCATGCTCCCTTCTTCTCCTCTCTCTTCTGCTATCTCATTCTCTCCCTCTCTCTCACATATTGAGTTAAACCTAATAACCTGCTCCAATTACCCATTAACCCAAAACCTTTTAACTCATCACTTAAATTAATGAGTCGGGTTTTTGGATCTAAGCCCGACTCATTGCAACCCAAATCCGCATCCAACTTAATAAATGTAAAATTACATAAAAACCCTTATCATTTAAAATAATTACATTTTGAACTTTATTAATTACATAACTTACCCATTTTTATTACTTTTAGCGTTTTGGCGATATCTTGACCATCTAAAGTCCGATTTGGACGATTCTCTAGCCATTGCAATCGTAAAAAAGACTAGCTACATCCCTGTAGTACCTATATGAGTTTTTTTTATAAGTTATATTTTATCTTGTTGAATGAAATCAATTGATTACTTTATTTAATAAAATGTGATTATCAGTAAATCACTGTAATTATTATTTAATAAATTAGAATATGCCCGATTGCTCTTTAAACATGTCAATAAAATAATAAATTATTATGTTTCTTGATTTAATATAAATATAGGTGAATTATATATATTGATTAATTAAAAGATGTTGATAAAAAAATTCAGATTTATAAATAAATTGATAATTTAAATATGATAACCTAGATAATTGTATTTAATTACTTTGTGGTATCAATCATGTTAATAAGACTAAATAACAAAATAGTAATAAGTTAACACATGCCCATGTTAACTATGTCACCCTAACACAGTTACTGTTTCAGAAATCACAAGTATAACCACTAATACACTTGACGCTATTATTTACATAATCATATATCACTTTACATGAGTTACCATTATTTACATATTCTTGTACCCCATTTGACGAATATTCTATTACACTGGACACTATTATTTCATGTACTTGTAGGACCATGATATGGATATATTATCACATTGAACACTATCATTTCATATACATCTATCACCGTTACACAGATGTTGTTACACTGGATACTATTATTTCATGTTCATGTACCACGGATACACGGATACGCTATTCCACTGGATATTATATTTCATGTATTTGTATCACCGCTACTCGATTACTCTGTACATAGTTATTTCATGTTCTTATAACACTGTTATATAGATTTACTTGTATACATGCATTGATTATTTCTGTATTCCTGTTGCATGGATCAATGTTCCGGTTCCACGGATATTGTTGTATTCTTGTTATATGACTGTTTTCTATTACTGATATCGATATGATACTTCTGTTACTGGACATGAATGTTACTGATATATGATGTGTGGAGCTAAATGCCATGTGGATCTAAGCCACGGGGACCACCTCTAGAATTCCACATCTCTTGTTTCCTGTTATCTTATTTCATGATATCAACAAAGCTCATATCTTATTATCGTATTACATGTACTATGCACTGTTCTTATTCCTGATATACTGTGTAGTTTAAATATAATAAATATAACATGGGGATTGGGGAGACTTAACGAATAACTAGGTCTTGTCAGGAGGATGTCTTGGATTTATGTTTATCAGGGGAGGGCCCCGGTCTCAACAGCCAAGGATCCATTTAAGGCCGTGATCCCAGGTATGCACGGGGTACCTTACTAGAGCTCCTTGACAATTGGGTTTTCAATTAAAAAAATAAAATAATATAAATAATAGTGACGTCGAAAATGCTTGTTATTTGGTCATTCTCTCGTTGGAATAATGGTACTCGTATGCCATGTACGGATGGGTTTGTCTCGAGTACGGGCTCTGATATGAACTGGCAGTGGTATGGGATACTGAAAGAGATTGATTAAAATACCAGGAGATACTAATTGTTATTATTGTATAAATTACATGACTTGCTCGATACATGTAAATTATTGTTCATTCATAATTGTTACAGTTCTTGATATATTATCTACCACCATATCACATGTATACCTTGTACTTCATGTGGATACACATTATTCATGTACACATATACTCTGCATTTCATATATTCTTTATAGACACACTGTTGCTGTATAATCACAACACAACACTATAGTATAGTTGTTATGCGTACTTCATGTTTAACTGTTCATATTAATCACAATACCATCATGTTATTGTTACTATTAGTTTAAATAATAAATATAAGATAATAAAACTTACTATATGTTACTTAAACAAATTGATTTTATTGGTATAATATTATAATGTAAGGCTTGGTAAGACTTTTTCTGATAATTGTTTTCCATTGATTTTTGCAAAGGGGAAAAACTTACAAAAAAGTGTTGAGGAGCTAAATTACAAGTAATTCTTTGAAGTAAAAAGATTGCAGGTAGATCTACTCTGAGATTTCTGGGAAAGTGTGCCGGTAGGAATCTGATCAGCGCGCGACCACTTTATCTCTTTGACGATGCGATCGATTAGACAATCAGACTGCTGCCTGATGGGATTCCCTTCTCGCCTGGTTCGGGGAATCGGAGAACAGAAGGTCGGTAGAACCCTCTTGTTACTTCTCAAACTGCCTCCACTTGGGAATTCCTTCTCGTCTGGTTCCGGAGATTCCTTGAGAGGGAGGAAGATCTTAGGGTATTAGCACCCTAATTAGAGAAGTAATTCTCTGAATTCTTGGAAGAAAGAGAGTAGATATCTGTCTTTTGTCCTCTTCTCCTCTTTTTCAGCCTCTCCCCTCCCTCGCCCTTGGTAGGCTATTTATAAGGAGGAGTAAGGTTATAATCGCTCTGAAAATCTGAAAACAGATTAAGTCAATCTATTTTACATCTGGAAAGCAGCCTCGCCGCGAGACTAGAGACAGTTTTTGCAAAGCTAGGAATAGCAAGTAGTGCTGGTCTCTTGATCCGCTCTGCTAAATAAGGGATGCGCCCTTGATTCTTTCCAAATAACTGAAAAATTTCTTCTGATCTTCTCACTTGATTGGGAGAGTCAAAAGATCATGACAAGCAACTGCTAGATTTGATCTCAATTAGATTTGATCTCAATTAGATTTAATCTCATCTAGAGATTTGATTGGTCAAAGGTGACCATAGAAGACCCGCAGCGGAGTTGTTGCGTTGAGCTCATGGCGGAGCTGGGAGAAGCATCTGGCGAAGTTAAAAGAAAGCTCTTCAGCGGAGCTAGATAACTTTGTGGCGAAGCTACCAATTACCCTTTTGTGTAACTACCTGGAGCTTCAAGCGAAGCTAACTCTCTGCGGACTTAACTGAGCATTTCTGTGCGAAGTTGTAAGTTAGCGCGCAGCGAGACTGTGAAGGAGCTTCCTGCGATGCTAAGCAACTTTGGCTTCTTATGCGAGACTTATCTCGTGGGCTCGTGCGAGACTAAGTGTTGAGCTAACTTAGTGTCTCTGGACATGCTTGGGTCTTCTCACGAGCTTTTCTCGGCTTACTGCCTGCTTCACTGGATCAGTAGAGTCCAAGTTGATTGATACATCCCTTTGAGATGGGTAAAGAACTGGTCGTCAGCTTGTCTGTCGTTTGTCTTTTATAGATGTCAACAAGTTAGACATTGTTCAGCTAGTTAGGAATCTTTCCTTTTCTTAGAGTGTCAACAATAATATTAATTGATATTAATGTTATAAAATTGGATAATATTGTAAAGCTAATACCGTTGTACATGCTAGGCATTCATAATGTTATAGTGTTAATATAACACTTGTTTATATCTATGCATATATCTCGATCGTTAGTATAATTATATTGTATCACTGATATTTAAACGTATATTATATAGTAACATGGTTGTAGTACTATTTATTATATATTACTGCTTCCTTCATATTACCACTCACTAGTTCGCTTTCTGATGACTTTGGAGTTGCATGCCCAGGTTGGAGATCCGAGATAACAGAGGACCTGTTGTATCCAAGATGATGTTAAGAGGCCCGATACCTTTATTATTCATAGGTATATTATTATCTTATCTTTATTTTTTAATATATCCATGTTTTCATGTCTATCATGATTACTGACCCCTTTTGTAGGTATTCTTATAGTTATTTAATACTGAAATAATTGTGTGTGTGGTATTTAGTCCCTGTACTGAAGGTTAGCGTATGTATGTGAGGGTATTTTCACCCTGTGTATGTACGTCGCGTAGCATCCCCGAATCCACAGGATTGGAGTATTGCAGTTTGGTATCAGAGCCTAGGTTCACACCAAATACGGGTAACCACCTATATCAATAATCGAGCTCTTACAAACAATACACCCAGATTCAGATTAGAACTCGTATGTATCTGGATTTGGGATTTCAGCTATGAGTACAATAATATCTCATTCTGTTGACAATCCATTTCTTGTCTCCTAATATTCCTAATTTTACTTATCATTCTGAATATTCTAATTTCTAATCACTTCTCCTTCATAACTTTGATTCCTTTCTTCTTTTTTTTTTTGTATCTGATACTAGTCACCCAGTCCGGAGTTCAATATAGATATTAGAGTGGTGCAGCAGAAGCATCGCAGGCCCATAACATCCTGCTCTAAGAACTGTAAATATTATTCTTCCACCTGAATTGAAATTTCAGGGACGAATTTTTTTTGTACAGTGGGGTGAAGTATAACTCCCGACCCTAGATATACATGTCACAGTATCAGTACTTGATATGGTATACAAATTTGATTTAACTTTTCTGCAAGTCAAACTAAAACAGTTTAAGTTTCAGATATTATTTCCTAATATTTAGGATCTTTTTGAATTTCTGAAATTTTTTTGAATTTGTTTTGAAAAATCTTTGAATTCGGAGTTGAGCGATATTGACAATCAGTTCTAGGATTTTTAATTCACAAATGGAGTTGAGTCTCTAAAATTCACTTTCATATTATTCTTTGAAATCATATTTTCTACTTAGCGTATTTTTGAAGATTTTTCTAAATTAATCAAAAAACTGGCCGGTGTCGCCCGGTATCATTAATCGATTCCAAAATTTTAGTTTGCAAACCAGACTGAATTTCTAGAATCCGATTTCAAATTGCTCCTTCAGGTAATATTTACTAATGTACAAAATTTTGAAAACTATTAGGAATTAGCCAAATTTTGACCCAATTAAAATATTAACTAAATAATAGTAAATAATTCTTTTCTTCTTTCCCAATCTTTTCTCTTCCTTCCCCTGCAAGCCACTGACTTCCTCCACCGACCTAACCCACTGTCTTTACTCTCTCTTGCCCCTTCTTTATTTTTCTTATAAAATCTATGTATCTCTATCCCTCTCTCAGTCTCTCTATCTCTCAGTTCTCTTTCTTCCTCTCTCACACTCTCTAACACACACACACACACACACATTCTCCCCTAACTCTTTTCGCACTTTTTCCTAATGGCCAGACCGTAGGCCCCCGGCAACCCAGGCCGCCGCCAATAACTCCGGCTCTCTCTCCTTCTCTTTCTTTCCATTTTGTCTTTTTCTCTCTTTTTCTCTCTATCTCTTCTCTCTTCACTTCCTCTCTTTCTCTCTCTCTCCCAACCCTTTTACCTCACCTCCTACTTGCGCAGTCGCGCCGGCCACCATCATCAGCGGATTAGCCGACCAGGCCAGCTCTGCTGCTGCGGCAACCCCCGCCCAGCACTAAACCTCCCTCTCCCTCTTTCTTCCTTTTCTTCTTCTTCTTCTTCTTCTTCTTCTTCTTCTTCTTCTTCCCTCCATCTCCTTCCTTCCATGGCCGCGGCTGGCCAGGCAGAGTTGCTGCCTCCCCTGGGCGGCCATGTCGTTGCCGGCGAGGGCGCTGCCCTACCCCTGCTCCATTCTTTTTCTCTTGTCTCTTCTGCTCTCTCATTCTCTCCTCTTTCTCTCACATATTGGGTTAAACCCAATAACCTGCTCCAATAATCCATTAACCCAAAATCTTTTAACCAATCACTTAACTTATTGGGTTGGGTTATTAGATCTAAACTCGACCCATTAGCAACCCAAACCCACATCCAACTTAATAAAGGTAAAATTGCATAAAAACCCCTGATCATTTGAAATAATTACATTTTAAACTTTATTAATTACATAACTTACACATTTTTATTACTTTTAGTGTTCAGAAGATATATTGACCATCCGGAGTCCAAATCGGACGATTCTCGAGCGGTTACGATCATAAAAAGATTAGCTACATCCCTGTAGTACCTATGTGAGTTTTTTATTTTATAAATTATATTTTATCTTTTTGAATGAATCAATTGATTGCTTTATTTAATAAAATATGATTATCAGTAAATCATTATAATTATTATTTAATAAATTAGAATATGCGTAATTGCTCTTTAAATATGTCAATAAAATAATAAATTATTATGTTTCTTGATTTAATATAAATATAGGTGTATTATATATATATATATATATATATATATAGGGAGCTGATCCTCTAAGAACGGTTCTCACGGATTTCTGTGAGAACTTTCACGTGAGTCGTCGGATCTGATAGATCAAATCAAATAAAACTAGATCTCTATCAGATCCGACAGCCCACGTGAAAGTTCTCACATGAATCCGTGAGAACCGTTCTTAGGGGATCAACTCACTATATATATATATATATATATATATATATATATATATATATATATATATATATATATATTTATATATATATATTGAGTATTAAAAGGTGTTGATAAAGAAAATCTAGATTTAAAAATAAATTGATAATTTAAATATGGTAACCTAAATAATTGTATTTAATTACTTTGTGATATCAATCATGTTAATAATACTAAAATTATTATAACAAAATAGTAATAAGTTGACACATGCTCATGTTAACTATATCACCCTAACACAGTTATCATTACCAGAAATCACAAGTATAACAACTGATACACTGGACACTATTATTTACATAATCATTTATCACTTTACATGAGTTACCGTTACTTGCATATTCTTGTACCCTCGTTCATGGATATTCTATTACACTAGACACTATTATTTCATGCACTTGTAGCACCGTAACACAGAGATATATCACACTGGACACTGTCTATTCATATACATCTATCACCATTAACAGATACTGTGACTTGGATACTATTATTTCATGTTCATGTACCACGGATACACGGATATGCTATTCCACTGGATACTGTATTTCATATATTTGTATTACCGCTACTCGAATACTCTGTACACAGTTATTTCATGTTCTTATAAATAGATTCACTTGTACACATGCATTGATTATTTATGTATTCATATTGCATGGATCACTGTTCCTGTTCTACGGATATTCATGTATTCTTATTACATGATTGTTTCCCGTTACTGATATCGATATGATACTTTTATTATTGGATATGAGTACTGTTGATATGCGCTGTGTGGAACTAAGTGCCACATGGATCTAAGCCACGGGGGTCACCTCTACAATCCCACATCACTTGTTTCCCTTTTCCCGTTATCTTGTTCATGATATCAACAAAACTTATGTCCTATTATCGTATTACGTGTACCATGTATTGTTCTTGTTTCAGATACATTGTATAGTTTAAATATAATAAATATAACATGGGAATGTGAGAGACTTGAAGGTTGACTAGGTCTTGCCGGATGGATATCCTGGATTCATATTTATCCTACTGCAGGGGATGGTAGTGCTGGCTACCTATTGTATATAGTTCCATGAGCTCTTATTTCTCCTTTCCTGCTCCCCTCTTAGTGGAGGGCCCAGGTCTAAGCAGTCAGGGATCTGTTTAAAGCTGTGATCCCGGATATGACGGGGTACACCCATCTGACTAGAGCTTCTTGACCATTAAGTTTCCAAATAACATAATAAAATAATATAAACAATACTGACGTCGGGAACGCTTGTTATTTGGTCACTCTCTTATTTGGATAATAGTACTCATATGCCATATTCGGATGGGTTCGTCTGGAGTACGAGCTCCGATATGAACTGCCAGCGGTATGTGACACTGGAAGAGATTGATTAAAATACCAGGCAGTACTAATTATTATTAGTATAAATTACATGACCTGCTCGATACATGTATATTATTATTCATTCATAATTATTACAGTTATTGATATATTATCCGCCATCATATCACATGCATATCTTGCACTTCATATGGAGACACCCTATTCATGTAGACGTATACTCTGCATTTCATGTATTCTCTATTCCATTTATTCTCTATAGACACACTGTTGCTGTATAATTACAACATCATAATATGATTGTTCTGCGTACTTCATGTATAATTGTTCATATTAATCATGATACTATCATGTTACTGTTACTATTGATTTAAATAGTAAATATAAGATAATAAAACTTATTGTATGTTACTTAAACAAATTGATTTTACTAGTATAACATAATAATATAAGGCTTGGTGATTGTTGGTCCAGAGGTCCTTCACCTTAGTTTTGATAATGATTAACTTATGAAGGCTAGTTTGCTAATGATCTTGTATTTAATAAGTATCAGATGTTGATGAAGATCTTAGTAGAGATGTGACTTCAACAAGAGATTCAGAGTCAAAGTGTTGAAGCAAACAAGTATTGATTCAAGAGCTCACATCGCAACGATCGCATCTGGCTCCTTTGGATCAAGTTTGGAACGAGTCGTCTTGAAGATGAAGATCGACAAGAAGACTTTGGTTTGTTTAGTTTTATTTTTGTTTAGATCTTTTGTAAGATTGATTAGTTTTACTATGCTCAAGTTCACACACCACAAGTTCAATAGTTTTGGTTTCGGTTTAACCGTTTAGATTTTTAAGTATACATTTATCATTTTCATGAATAGATAGAATCAAAACAAGTTTTACATGTTTAAATGTGTATTAGATTTCATCCATATACATTAGTATTTCATATTGTAGAAAAACTTATTTTGATGATTCTAGTTCATGTATTTCAAGTTTTATTTTTTAACAAAACTTAATTTTAGATTTAATATCAAAAACATAAATATATCTTTTTATATGTGTATTGGATTCTATTTATACACACTATGCATCAAATGTGTTTCAATACCTTATTTTTATATTTGAACAAGTTTTTGAGAAATAGTTTTTCATTTTGGAGTCTTCTCAAAAACTCTTGAAGACAAAAATAAAATGAATTTTTAAAATACAGTTTTGATTTCGAGCTTAATTTCTATGCCTCAAAAATAGTTCAAATAGATTGTAATATAGGATGATCTTTGATTAAACATATTTGTATTTTAAGGGGTTACATGAACTTTATTTTGTGGATTTTATGGGATTTTATAGGTATTTAAAAGCCAACATTTCAAACCCTATAAACTTGATTTTTGGGTTGCTAATGGTCGACCGACCGTCAACCGATGTGGATAGAGGTGCACAGGCTTTAGTGGTCGATTAGGCGGTAGACCATTTCAGAGAGTCTGCTATCTGGAAATGGCCCCGGTCGACCGACCAGAGAGACCAGCTCTCTGGTTCTGGCCTCGGTCGACCGGGCTGTCGACCGACATGCATATTGCCTTGGGGAGGTCGACCAGCCGGTCGACCGACAATCCCAACAGTCAGAAATCTGACCGTTGGTCGGTCGACCGACTGGCTATTCTGGGCCTGTTCTAGATCCCAACGACTATATTTTGGAAATCCTATAAATATGAGTTCTCTTGGCCTATCTCTTCCAAGATTTTCAAGAATAATTTTTCCCATCTTCTCAAGTATTTTTCAACAAGTTTTTAAACAAGTTTTAGTGCTTCAAAATCTTATCTTTATTTGTTTTCAAGGTTTTGAAAAAATAAAAGAAAATCAAGTCTTTGGGAATCCTAGTTTTGTTTTTCATTTCTCTATCAATCCAAGAGTTTTCCTTAAGCATTTTCTTTATGTTTTCTTTTCCAAAAGCTTTGTACATTCACATACTTGAGCTTTTCAATTCATATCTATCCTCTAAGATCTTGTATTATGAGAGGCTTTGTTTGTGATCATTTGAGATCACCAATAGAGTGTTTGTGATCTTTATGATCACCAAGTGTATTTCTTTTTTTGCTTTGTGCTAGGCTTGTGCCTTCCTTCTTGTGTAGAGGTGATTGTGTAAAAAGAGGAGTTGCGTACTCTTGGTGTTGAGTTATAATTCCTCAATGAAAGTTCCTTTGCGGAAGGTCATGTGTGGACATAGAGGAAATCTTTCTGTGTGAAGGCGGGGACGTAGAGCAGTGGCTCGAATCTCGAAATATATCCTTGTGTTTGTGTTAGATCCACTATCTCTCAACTCTATCTCTCTTTATATCTTGTATTGCTTTACATTGTTCATATTTATATGGTAGATATTTTTTCTATGCCCACACTTATGTTCAACTAAGAGAGCTTTTAAAGCACCTCAACTATTAATCTAGAGGAATCTAGAGGAGTTGTTTCAAAGCCCTTCACAGAGAATTCGGACTCACTCTTAGTTACACATAGTGTGTTAGCAATTGAGTTTTAAATTCCGCATCTTTTATCTTAGATTAGCTTGTACACCTATTCACCCCCTCTAGGTGTTCCTATAGTGATATATAAGACTCTTTCTGATAATATTAATTAATATTAGTATTATATAATTAAATAATATTGTAGAATAAATATCGCTGTACATGCTAGGTATTTATAATTTTATAGTGTTAATATAACACTTGTTTATATCTATGCATATATCTCGATCGTTAGTATAATTATATTGTATCACTGGTATTTAAATGTGTATTATATAGTAACTGATTGTACTCTATTATATTATATATTACTGCTTCCTTTATTTTATCACTCACTAGGTCGCTTCTGATGACCATGAGTTTGCATGCCCAGGTTGGAGATCCGAGATAAAGGAGTTCCTATTGTATCCCAGGATATTGTTAAGAGACCTGATGCCTTTATTATTCATAGATATCTTTATTGTCCTGTCTTTATTTCTTATATATTCCTGTTTTCATGTCTATCATGATTACTAATCCCTTTTGAAGGATTTTTGTGCTTATTTAATGTCGGCATAATTATGTATATAGTATTTATTTCCTGTACTGAGGCTTATCATACGTATGTGAGAGTATTTTCGCCCTGCGTATGTAGGTCACCGTAGCGTCCCCTATCCACAGGATTAGGGTGTTACACTGAGTTTAGATTATATAATTGGATTAAGATAAGCTGCATATGTTGATGTTGATATATATTTTATTTTAGACAAGTGACAAAATATATAGGAGATGTTGCCGAAATTTTCGAGAAATCAGAGGTGATTATGATAATCCATTGATCAACAAGGATATTTACGTTAAATTGAGGTTATTAAAAACTTAGTACGTTACAACAGAGTTGGGTACACTTAAAAAAATAAATGTGAAATACAGACAAGGATGTGAAGGCATGTAGAACTGGCTTTTGATCATTTCGCCATTAATGATAAAATAAGTTGTCCATGTAGGGATTGTAAGAACAAAAAATGCTTGACAAGGATAACATGACATTTCATTTACTAACTAAGGGTGGTATCAAGATTACGCTTGTCTTGAGCGGTGGGCATAATGAACCAAGACAACATCCCCCACCAGATAGAAATGACAGTGATGACCAGGGCCCTGGTGATGGACTATGGTGGTGTCGACTATCACAGTCTTTTAAGTTCACTTTTACATAATCTGATCGACGAGAGCTCTAGTGATCCGATCAGCGATGACCCAACTGATGCTCCTCCCACAGAGACAGATGATTTTTGCGAGAAGATTAAAGAATTACATACTCCATTATACCCAGACTGTAAGAACTATTCCAGACTGTCGTTCATAATAGAGTTATACCTCATTAAATCAAGGGGTAAGATGAGCGACATCACAAGATAGTACATTTACTAAAGAATGCATTTCCTGACATAAACATACCAGACTCGTTATATGAGACTAAAAAACTTATTAGAGCATTGGGGTGTGATTATAAGAAGATTGATGCGCGCCCAAACGATTGTATGTTGCTCTGAAAGCAAGACGAAAATTTGGATGCTTGCAAGGTATGCAATGAGCCTGATAGAAACATATCACAGCTTCTTCATTGGAAAAACAAAGAAAAAAAGTATCTAAAAAAATTCTAAGGCATTTCCCATTGATCCTAATGCTTCAAAAACTCAATGTGGCGGAGAACACCGAAAAGGACGTGAGGTGGCATACGGAAGATATGATCTAGGTGCATATATGTACTTTATTTTCAGAGATGATCTTATGTACTTTATTTTCAGAGATGATCTAGTTGCATGTAGAGTATGACTGCTTAACTCTATGTCTTGTGTACTTTATTTCTATGCTGACTTATATATATGTATTGTACGACTGCTTTACTTTATATCTAGAGATTATAATTATGAAATACATGTCCTCAAATGGCAGCATCATCTTACAGTCAGCAAGAAAACAAGTCCAAGAAAAAAACAGGTCGGTTGGCCCACAGATTGACGCAGATGGTTTCCCGTCTGGAATTCACAATGATGCACTCTCCAAGCACATTAGTCAGTATGTCTGTCATTGCGATGAGTTTCTCTCTGAACCTGACCTGACCTTGTTACAAGAATTCAGAGAGGATTGAAGCATTATATTTTGAGTTGGTTATAAGTTATTTTGGTCATTAATATTATTGCTTATGTTTATGCTTTAATGAGGTTTTAATTCAATACACATTGTGTTATATTTTCACAGTAGGCTTAGAATGACACTATGGAGATTGCAAAAAAATTCGCAAGCGGTTCAATGACAATGCTCGAAAAAAGTGCAACGATAACAAAAATTACTCCCTGCGTCATATTTTTGATCACTGCCAGGGTTCTATAGCTAAGGCTACTACTCAGCAACCGGATAGAGTTGATAGTGAGACTTGAAAGAATCTCTTATCGACATGTGAAAAGAACAGTCAAGACAATGGGAGTGTTTGGTACAATAAAAAAAGTGATGAATTATTTATATTATACACTGTAAATTTACTAATTTATTTCTATTTAAATTTGTGGTCGAAAAGCGAAAAATATAAAGCCTCTCGCATTGCTAATGAGTTGTTATATAGGATGGGTAGAGATGCTCTTTCTGTGTGGAAGGAAAAATTTGTGCAGCTAATGACTTGCTATATAGGATGGATAGTGACGTTCTTTCTATGTAGAAAGGCAAAATTTATAAGTATAAATTTATATTCATTTCTTTTATAGCATATTTGTTTTTAAAATTAATTTAATATTTTATGGTTATTGCATTTGTAATAGACAGAGGCCCGTGGTAGGGAGCCGAAAGCAAAGGAGATCTACAGTAAGGAATTCCTGAAGATGGATGTGTTGGATGCTCCTGAGGGTGAGCTTCTCATTCCTCACACCCGGGACAAGCCAGACACCGATGAAGCCATGTTTGTTGGTGTAAGTATTAAAAGTTTATTTATATACCCTTATATTTTAGAAAATAATAGAAATCTAATTATACTTTAATACCTTTGAAAATTTTCAGGTTCAACTCAAGAGGCATTATGATGCGGCGATAGCAGATGACACCGACGAGAGTACCGCCAGCACACGGGCGACTCTCGAGACATTAGAATGTGTAAGGTCCCAGATTTTTAATATAAGATTAGTCTAATGACTCTCAATTTAACCCTAATCTCCTTTTCTTCTCAAAAATTTTGGCAGCACTTCCCTTAAAATACCCAATTTGCCAAGGTACAAAACATAAATTTTGGCTCACAATAGCTTACTTATCATAACCATTTCGGGTCACACGGCCTACTTATCTTCAATTACACATAGATATATATAACCAGAATTCACATCGTCCACTTTCACCTAATGCATCTTGGTATTACGTGGTCCAACAAAATTAGTTCCATTCTCATTCTCGTCAACTGAAACCACTGGTCTTAATTCTCAAAATATTACATATATAAAATGTCCTTAGTCTTGAAATATCATAAGTATAGGTTACATATAACGAGTGCCATACATGGACAAACAAATGATAGAAGTTCACAAAAATAAGGCATACATGAAAAGAGAACTAGTACAACAAAACATAAAAAGTATGTCGCTTAACCCATCGCTTAGTTCCTCCAAGTTAAATCGGTCCTTTACTCTTATCCAAACTTGAAAATATATAGAAAGACATGGAATGAGATCGACGGCTCAGTGAGTAAACCATTCTAAAGATTTGTTAAGTTAGAAATTTCATATATCAATAACTTTTAGGAGTGATTTGCATAGTATTTGAATGAATTACTATAAGTTTCAACTTTATAATGCAAACTTCTTCCTTCTATTTTTATAGATTTCACAATTATAATTTAGATGTCTCAACTGCCATGAATTTCTCTTTTATTAATTCATAATTATCTTCACTCGCACAGTCAAAATGTAGGCTCACTATATGTATGTGCATACGTGCATATATGTACCACCACACCAACAAATTGATAACTTTATTAAGTTTTGATATTCATGGCACTTGTGAATCCCTCGACACACAAAATCATAATGAGACGATGCATGATAATATCTATTAGTTGATGTATTCATTACGGTTCATGGAACTTAGGTTAATTCTCCATCTTCCCCCTCCTCCCGGCTCTTGCCCGGTCCTTTGTTCTATACACACACACACACACACACAAAATAATAAAATCTCCATTTTCCCTCCACCGGCTCTCGCTCAGCCCCTTCCTTCTTAGAAAATGTATATATATGGATACATATAGCAATAATATTAGACCATCGTCTTTCCCCCTGCCGGCTCCTGCCTGACCCCTTCCTCCATAAAAAAAATTTATATATTTAAAGACAATAAACCTCCGTCTTCCCCCTCCTAGGCCCCTTCCTCTTTAAAAAAAATTAAAATTATATATGTTTGCTAAGAAGAGAGAATAGTTACACTCAACGAGTCATTCATATAATCGGTAACATATCATGTGGAAAATAGTTGCATACTCAATGATTTCAATATGTCATAGGGGTAATTACATAAGAATATACAATCATTACGTACTATATATGTAAATGCATCCATTTCTTTATATAGTTATACCACCTATTAAGTCTCCAAAAGGGGAACATGAACCCAATACATTTACGTAAAGTATTTCCCCACTTAGAGAATGTAACAACCATTCAACATACATGTTTAATCCATTATCATGCTATGCTTAGAAATTTTTAGTGATAATCTATGCAAAACATCAAATTTATTTATAAATCAGTACTTTATTAATTTTTTTGATGATTCAATAACGTCTATTATTCATGAATAGTTACTCTTAAGAGTTTGAGTTTACTCACTTAATTTTGACAAATCTTCCTTAGATTTTCAATTGTCCGTGCTTCCAAATGACAACCCTAGTGATTAAGATATGAAGGTTTTATATTAGCACCCCAATCCAATTGTAATTGAAGAGAAAGTTTAATGTTTTATCTCAATAATTATCAGAAATTTTAGTCTGAAATTACTCCTTTAACAGTAATTTTGAGCCCTAAAAAGTTCAGATCTAGCCCTGAATTTCTTCCTCCCTTGGATCTGTTCTAGGTTGCACCTCTCCGTCCACCTCCTCCACCCTAACCTAGGTCGGGCAGCCTTCCTCTTGGGTCTGCACGCGGCTGGCTCGCACTCGTGCACGGGCTGCTGCTACTGCTATTGCATGTAGATTCGCGTGCGTAGGCCTCCCCTCCTTCGGCCTTTGCTGCTGGGGGGGGGGATAAAAGGAGAAGGGGAAGTGAGTGTGTGTGTGTGTGTGTGTGTGAGAGAGAGAGAGAGAGAGAGAGAGAGAGAGAGAAATAAAGAGGCTGACCTGAACAGAAGAAGGGAAAGAGATATGTGCAGGTTGCTGAAGAGAAGATGAAAGATTGGGGAGAGAAATATAGGGATGAAGGAGAGGGATTATATAGTGTTTCCTTTTTTATCTCCCTTCAGTAATGAATTTTCACCATAATTGTTTTGTTTTTTAGCAAAAAGAAGCCACCTCATCAAGTTCACTTCTCTATGCACCTTAATTATCCTCCACCTCATCACACATTTTCCCATCCCCCTTCATTCCTATCCAACACAACAAAAGTCAATTAAAAAAAAATATCTAGACATGGCTAGTGGGAGAATGAATGTATATAATTGTTTATATACACATGAATAAGTATAGCGGAATTTGTAGTGCTACCATATACTCTTCATACATACTATAGCACATACTTACATATATACAAAGATTTTATTTTACTAATCTCATGGCTAAACCAGCCGATAATCTTAATCATCCAAAAGACGATTTTTTAGTTATGATATAAATCATAATTAATTAGAACTAGGCGTTACTGTTCTACCCCCATAAAGAAGTTTCGTCCTCGAAACTCAACGTACCTTGAAAGAATTGTGGATAAGTCTTTCGTATTCCCTCTTCTGGTTTTCAGGTAGCTTCTTCAATCTTTTGGCTTCTCCATAAGACCTTCACCAAAGGGATCATCTTATTCCGTAGTTGTTTCTCCTTATGGTCTAGAATGTGTATCGGCTCTTCTGTATAGGACAAATCTTCTTGGATTTACAATAGTGAATAGTTAAGAACGTGACTGGAGTCTGGCACATACTTCATCAACTATGACACATGGAACACATTATGAATTTTCTTAATCTCCGATAGCAAGGCTAACCGATACGCTTATGGTCCAACTCTTTCCAATACTTTAAAAGCCCTATATATCGAAGGTCCAACTTGTTTCTCCTACTAGTGCGTACTATACCTATCATTGGGGATATCTTTAGGAACAACTTATCTCATTCTGCAAACTCCAAGGATCTTCGGTGTCGGTCAGCATATGCCTTATGTCTGCTTTGGGCCGCCTTCATCCTCTTTCTTATCATCAAAATTTTCTCTGTCGTATCTTAAAATATATCATGCCCCAATAACTTTCGATCTCCAACTTCTTCCCAGCAGATTGGGGATCTAGATCTCCTACCATACAAGTCTCCAAAGGGTGACATTCCAATAGTTGACTGATAACTGTTGTTGTATGTGAATGCCACTAGTGGTAAATATTTTTCCTAGTTGCCTCCGAGATCCAACTTACATGCTCTTAGCATATCTTCTAATATCTGAATAGTTCTATCTGATTGTCCATCAGTTTGCGGGTGTACCATTGTATTTGAATGTAGCCTAGTGCCCAACGCTTAAGATAAGCTGATCTAGAATCTGCATTGAAATCGTGGATCTCGATCCGACACAATTGTCTCAGGTACACTATGTATCCAGATTATCTCTCAGAGATAAATTTGCGCTAACTTATCCATTGAGTAGTCTATTCGAATGGGTAAGAAATGCGCGGACTTTGTGAGTCGATAAACTATCACTCATATGACATCATATCCTTGAGGGGATTTAGGGAGTCCTGTCACAAAATTCATGGTAATGTGACTCCACTTCCATTAGGAATTTTGCAATGGCATTAGCAGTCCTGGGGGTTCTTTGTGTTTAGCTTTGACTCGTTGGCATATTAAGTATTTCTGCACGAATTTGGCTATAGCATCCTTCATCCCTTCCTACCAAAAATTTGATCGCAGATCCTAATACATCTTGGTTGATCCGGGATGTGTTGTATAAGGGGTGCAATGAGCTTCCGTCATGATTTTCTCCTTGAGTTCGTGGTCTGGTGGTACACATATTCGGCTTCCCCTCTTCAATAAGTCTCTTTCAATGGTAAAATCCTAAGTTTCACCTCTTTGTACCTTTCCAATATTCTTAGCTATCTGATTATCCTTCTATTGTGCTTCCTTGATCTTATCATAAAGATCAAATCTAATTCTGACTTGATTCATCTGACTGATCCTTATCATGAGTTCTTTTATTTGAACTTCTATTTGCATCTTCTCTATTTTTTTAACAAACTGGTTTGCTTGGGTTAACAATGCAGCTAAAGATCCTCCAAATTTCTGACTAAGAGCATCTGCCACTATATTGGCTTTCCAGGGTGATAATGAATGAGCAAATCATAATTTTTCATTAGTTCCAACCATCTTTTTAGGCGCATATTTAATTCTTTTTGGGTAAATATGTACTTCAAGCTCTTATAGTCTATATATATTTCACAAAATACACCATATAGATAATGTCGCCATATCTTCAAGGCAAATATAACTGTAGCCAGCTCTAGTTCATGGGTCAGATAATTCTTCTCATAGTTTTTAAGCTGTCTGGAGGCATATGCAGTTACTCTACCATGCTGCATCAATACACAACCTAGCACCGACTTTGATGCATCACTATAGCATATCCTTCAGTCTCAAATGGCATGGCTAGAAATGGGACCGAAGTTAGTTTATTCTTCAATTCATGAAAATTTTTCTCCTGACTTTCTTCCCAATGGAACTTGATACCTTTCCTGATCAACTGCGATAATAGTACTGCTATTCTGAAAAATCCTTCTATAAATCTTCAATAATATCTTGCTAGCCCTAAAAACTTCATACTTCGGTGACATTGGTGGGTCGAGGCCAACCCTTAATTACTTCTATCTTTGTAGGATCCACCAATATCCCTTATTTAGTTATAATATGACCAAGGAATCCAACTTTTTCTAGCTAAGATTCACACTTCTTGAATTTTACATAAAGTTATGTCTCTCTCAATAGTTGTAATACTATTCTTAAGTGCTTCTCATGTTCTTCCTTACTTTTGGAGTAAATTAATATGTCATCAATAAACACCACCACAAACTGATCTAGATATGGCTGAAAAATTCTATTCATCAAATCCATAAATACTGCGGGAGCATTGGTCAGTCCAAACGGTATCACTAAAAATCCATAATGCCCATATCTAGTTCTAAAAGCAATCTTAGGTACATCTTCTGGTTTAACCTTCAACTGATGGTATCCTGATCTTAAGTCTATCTTAGAAAACACACTTGCACCCTGAAGTTGGTCAAAAAGGTCATCAATCCTCGAGAGTGGATATCGATTTTTTTTATAGTGACCTTATTCAGTTCCCGATAATCTGTACACAGCCTCTTGCTCCCATCTTTTTTCTTTACAAATAACACAAGTACACCCCAGGATGATACAATCGGCCGAATAATTCTCAAATTTAATAACTCTTGTAGTTGCTCCTTCAATTTTTTCATCTCTAATAGTGTCATTCTATAGGGAGCCTTCGATATAGGACCTGCTCGTGTGGGAGATCAATAGAGAATTCTACTTCCCTATCTAGGGATAAACCTAGTAAATCTTTAGGGAACATATCAAGATATTCTCTTCTGACTGTTATATCTTCAATTCTTGTCTCCTCATTTTCCTTATCTATTAATGTTGCCAAAAATTCTTGACACTGCCTAAATAACTTGGTGGTCTTTAAAGCTGAAATCACTGAGATACTTATTTTATTCTTCATCCCTTCATACACATATTCTGGGGCTCCTACCATCTTAAAGATTATCTTCTTCTGACGATAGTCTACATGTGCATGATATATTGACAACCAGTCCATCCCTAGGATGAGGTCTTAAGCCATCTCTTCTAGTTTTATCAGATCTGATTGTGTTCTCATTTCCCCTATAATAATTTCACATCATATATAGTACAGATTAGTGATCAATTCAGTGCCTGTAGCGGTTGACACTACTAGTTGAAAATTCAAAGGTTCAGTTTCCTTGTTAATTTTTGTTGCAAATGACAAAAAAATAAAGGAGTGTGTAGTACCAGAATCAAATAATACTCAAGCAATATTTTCAAATAAATAAATAGTACCTTCAACAACTGCATTAGACGCTCGGGCCTCTTGTTGGGTCAAGGCATTCATTCTTCCTTGGGCTCTGGGTTGTTGTACTGAAGCCTGAGTCATTGCTGGTCAGTTGTGTTAGCAGGTCGCCGAAGAGCAACAAATGGTCCAATTGTCACGGCGATGCCTAGGGTCTGCCTGCATGTTCCCCTACTTGCACCGGGATGTCCACATAATGTTGGACAATCCTTTCTCACATGGACCAGTTTGCCACAGACGAAGCATTGTTTGCTTATTAGGCAATTACCGGTATGATTGCGGTTGAATCTTGGACACCACATACTTCCCACAAAATTGGAACGTGAAAAATATGCATGTGGTGATTCCTAAAAGAACCCTACCTCTAGGTCACGAACCTATCATGGTTCTTTGGGTTGGTGTTGTTGAAGATCCAGTACCTCCGCCGAACCTGAAGTTGGATGTTTTCAAATCTTGGCATATTAAGATATCAGGAACGTTTGGCGAAAAGTGACTCCTTAGCTTTTAAATCCTGATTTTCTTGTGTACCCCTTTCAACTTCTAGTGCTTTCTCTACATCCTGGCTATAAACTGCAGTTGAAATGGAAGCAGCTTGCTCCTGATTTCTAGCTTCAAACCCCTTATAAATCTTTTTGTTCTATCTTCCTCTTCAAATACCAACTTCCCAGCATATCTCGATAACTGAGTGAACTTGACTTCATACTGTTTCACTGTCATTTGATCCTGTTTCAATTCTTAAAATTTCATTGCAAGCTTGTCCTTTGCTACTCTTAGTATATACTTTTCATTGAACTTTTTGACCAAGAAAGTTCCAAGAAATTTCTTCCCTCAAGAACTTAGCTTCACTTTTAACCATATCCCACTAATGTTCCGGCTCCTCCTGGAACATAAAAGAGGTAAAAGACACTCGCCGTTGATTCTCACTGTATTCCATAACATCTAATATTTTCTTAATCTGACAAAGTCACTCTTTCACTCGTATTGGATCAGCTCCTCCTTTAAACGCTGACGGGTTCAACTTCTGAAATTGTTCTAGAGCTTTACATGGATTGTTTATTATCGCTAGTTGTACTAACCAATCTAGCATTTTGTCCAGGGACTCTCTGGTTTACATTGAGTGTTCCACCATAATCTCATGGTTAGTCAGGGGATGGACACTCCTGACTGTACTGTGTGGTAGGGCATTACCTTCAAGATTAGTATCTGGTGGTGGAAGATTCAAGTCAATTTATCCTTAAAAGAAAAACTAGCTCTTGTTATAAATAATATTCACGACATAAAGCAAATTTCATATGCAAATGCTACTTCAATTTATAACTTCAAAATATTTCTGAAATAAGATTTACATTGACATGCTTACATTTTTATAAAACATACAATTGCATCAATGATAAGATATATCGTTCACACACATTTCTTTACAAAACATATAAAATCTTCCTATCCAAAAAGCTCTAAATATACGAGCCATGACATCTTTTCCCAAAATACTATTCATCGCAATCTCCTTGAGGGAGTTATGTTAGAATCAGTGGAGCTTTCATTGTTACTGTCTCCTTCAGAGTCTCCTCCCTTGGGGGTCTTCTTCTTCAGGGTCCTCTTATTTAGGGCTCTCCTCTTCAGGATCCTCTTCTTTCATTATAGCATCATCCTGTAAATCACCTAGAGGGGGGGTGAATAGGTGATAGTGCTAATCTAGAAACTAAATGCGCTAAATGCGGAAGCTTAAAACAATTTTGCAATCACACTTAATACAACCAACAAGTGTAGCCGAATTCCCCGTGAAGGGCTCTGGACTAACTCCTCTTGATTCCCCTAGATGTGGGTTGAGGTGCTATATGAAGCTCTTATGGTTAAGTACAAGTGAGGCACACACAAACAACCAAGCATATAAGATGAATAGGTAATATGAATATATGCAAAGCACAACACAAGCAAATAGATATGAATGATATGAATGATGTGAATGATGTTTTGCACAAAATAAAGAGAGAGAGAGAGTTAGGAGACAATGGATCAAACGCTAACAACAAGATATGTTTCGAGGTTCGAGCCCCTAGCTCTACATCCCCGCCTTCACCACCGTGAAGGATTTCCAAACCACTTTCTCCCACCGAGGGAACCTCCACCGAGGAGGATTTGTTACAACAAAGGGAGTACTGAACTCCTCTCTCAAACACCGCCTCACAATCGAGGGGTAGGCCCGTAGCCAAACAACCAACACCTCTATCGAAGAGGGTTTACAAACCAATCTCTACCTCTCACTAGAGGGAGCAAACCACAAGCCTCAACCTCTACCAAAGAGGGAGCAAACCAATCACCCGATCAACTTCTACCAAAGAGGGATACAACAAAAGCAAGGGTGTACAACTTGGAGGTTTCCACAACCTCAAACAATCTCTCTTTCCTCTTTTCCACAAAAATAAGATCCTAATAGATTAGGATAGATGATAGCTCAAGTGTGGAAAAATAAAGTATTTTGATCAAAGAAAATCTCTTGGGAAAATACCAAATTGATATAGAAATGAAGAACAAGAAACCAATTACCAAAAACCTATTTTTTTTGAAAATAAACAAAACACTTAAAACAAATAAGATGGATCTTTTGGCACTTAAAACTCTTTTTGAAAACTTGTAAAACACTTCAGAAAAGTAAGAATTTTTGCTCTTGAAAATCTTGGTTAAAACCCCAAGAAATGGGGTATATATAGGCCAAAACAGAAACTAGCCGTTAGGCTGATCTGGCAGCCTGACAGGCCTAGCGGTCGGCCGGCCGGCCGGCCGCCAACGGTCAGAAATATGACCGTTGGGCAAACCCGGTCGACCGCACGGCCGACCGCCCAGATACAGAGAGCAAAGCTCTCTGGTCCGGTCGGCCGCCCGGCCGACCGTCCCTGTGTCTGCCAAACGTGCACAAGCCTGTGCACGTCGGTCAACCGCAAGGGTCGACCGGCCTTTGGTGCGGTCAACCCGTTCGGTCGACCGACCAGGCCTGTCAGCCATTGTTCTGGGTCAGAAACTGGTTTTAAAAATATTTTAATAAATCTAATAAAACTTGTAAAAATCCCCAAAAATAGTTTTATCATTTTGCATTGATATATAAACTTGCGATAAACATTTTAACTCAAATATCAAGTATATGAAACTATTTTTGTGTTTTAACATTTTTACCAAAAATCAAAACTTGTATTTTATTAAACTTGAGTTTTTCAATACATGAATAGGAAAGTCAAAATAAGTTTATATAGGAAGTTTAAGCATGCATGTATAGAAAGAATACATCTACTATACATATAAACCATTTAAACTTGTTTTGATCAATCATTCATGAAAACACATATTGGTTAAACTAAAAACCGAAAAACCATAAAACGTGTGTGTTGCACACTTGAGCATATCAACTATTCTTATCTTTACAAATGGATCTAAATACACTAAATTATGGATACCTAAGTCATCTTGATGATCTTCCATCTTCAAGTCGACTCGGTCCGAACTCCGTGATCCAACGAGCATGACTAAGTGTGATCTTGATGCTCGGGCTCGGGAATCACCAAGTGAAGGCTTCCAAACTCCTCTTTTTGAAGCAATCACCAACTAATATCTTACTTAATGATCTGAAACTAAAATCACAAGATTATTAGTAAACATAACTACATGAGTTAATCATCATCAAAACTAGAGGGGAAGGCCTCCGGGCCAACAATCTCCCCCTTTTTGATGATGACAAAACTCATGGAGTTATATATGCATGGATTAAAGTTAAGCTTCAAAGAAGCTCCCCCTTAACTCATGCATAAACAAATAAACATAAATATGCAATGAAGGCTCTTAAACATAAATGCATGTATATGCATAAACAATAAAAAGGTTCTACATACACAATGAAATGTTCAAAAACAAAACATGCTCTAGATACCAATTAAAATTAAACTAAATTAAACTTAATATATGCAAAACATAAATATGCATATATAAAACTTCTCAAATCTTTCTCCCCCTTTTTGTCAATCATCAACAAAGGGGTAAAAATCAAAACAAAACAAAATCTTCTCCCCCTTTTTAATACAAAGAAACAATCATCAATTAGGGGTAAATAAAGACAATGTTCTTCCCCCTTTCTGTCTAAAACAAAAACAAAACCAAATAGGGGTGACAATCAATTATGGTACCAATTGAAAATATGTTAAAGTAGTATTTTGATACCATTGAAAACAAACATAGATCAATCAACAAATGGTATATGCGATATACATTCATGAAGAGGAAGATGTGAAGCTTCCCTACATAGATACATTACATGAAGGAGGGATGACAAGCCCTAATTCACATAACGTACACTATGCAATGCATAAGAGGAGATGTAAAGCTCCCCCTACACACGTGTACCACATAAAGAAGAGATT
Source organism: Agave tequilana (assembly GCA_038442645.1). NCBI lineage: Eukaryota > Viridiplantae > Streptophyta > Magnoliopsida > Asparagales > Asparagaceae > Agave > Agave tequilana. The sequence continues at coordinate 64,322 of JAVJIF010014701.1, forward strand.
GTCAAGCTCTTCAATACAAGATACACTCATCATGAATCTATATGTAGAAGAGATGTTAAGCTCTCCTTGCATATAAGCAATACAAATCAAAACTTTTGTATTTTTAATTTTTTTTAAACAAAATTTTGAGATACCAATTTTTAAAACATTCAAATAAACATCAAATAAACATCTTGATATCAAAAGAGAGTATTTTTCTTTTTAAGTATATGATATCAATTTAAAAATTTTATTTTCTATCATAAAGTAAGGGAGTGGAAGTACAAATACCAATTGTAAATATGAAAATCGAATTTTCTCCCCCTTTATGAAATACCAACAAAACACATGCATAGGCTTGAAATAAGATACCAATTGAAAAGCAATTGAAAACTAATCAATTGAAACAAAGTTAAAGCTCAAGCACTAGCATAAACAAGATTTTGTGCTTAAAGAAATAGTAATATAATAAGCACAAATAAAATATATATATGTATAAAAAATAGATACCAATCGAAATTGATATTCTTGGAATTGAAAAACATACATACATATAAACGTATATGAGTATACAAGAAATGTCAAGATTGATACCAATTGAAAGAATTCAATGATACCAATTGAAGCAACAATAATGATCAAGTGTATACATCATATAACCACCACCCAATCATGGTTATGTTTAAAAGATTTTCAATGTAAAGCATACACAAGGCATGGTCTCCTAACCAACCGCCCGTGGATGGTAGGGGTTTTCAAAATTAGGTTTGAAAAATATAGTTTGTTTGAAACTCTACCAAAATGAAGAATATCGCAACTAGCTATATGAAAAATTTGTAAACTAGTACGAAATCCTTTAAGTAAGGAATAAAATAAAATTAATTTTCATAAACATGAAATTCACAAAATAGTCAACACTCATAATCAATTAGGCATAAAAATGACTCATGAAACAAATACATGAGTAAACAATAAATGTGAGTGTACAAATTAGATGTGAAGATCATAATCATGAAAGATAGACAATAAGCTCAATATTCCTTTAAACATGAAAACATGAAAATCATCAAAACTTATTTAATCTTCAAGGTATATGTATGTCTTATACAAACTAAAGTATACATACATATCCAAACACAACGAGTCCACAAAGATATATGCATTAAGGCACGTGGCTCAAAATGATGTATATGTAAAATAATAGTTTGGATAAAACAGACATATACATGAAGTTAAACATATAAACATAAAACAAATTTAAAATGGGGAATACAAGTTTAACATGTATGAATCATCAAAACTAGACTATACTAGCACATCTAATGGGAACAAATAAGCAATCAAGCACAAACAAATATAGATTTATTTGTGACCCACTATATGCACAAGTATAAATCATAGTCTTAATGAAAACTAACATTTAAACATATATTCAAATCATGAAGCATAAAACAAGATAAAAATCAACATGATAAACATAAACATGATTATTATGTAAATTCACATGTTATTAAACCTATGATAAGCATGATAGCTAAACAAATGGTGAGAACACTAAATATGGGTCCATATTAAACATGGGTGTCTCAAAGGCTATAATGCATGTCAAGGATCTAATGGCATTTTCATAATAATCAATAAACAATAAAACATGCTATAAACAATGAATATGAAAGCATGAAAACAATAATAAGGAGTTAGGAATCGTTACCAAAACCTAGAAGGCAACTTTCCTTGTCTCCAAAATATGGTGGTCATCTCCACCAAACTTTCCCTTGAAAGTGATGCATCCAAATGGTAATCTTTAGGCTCGGAACGCATCCACTCCAAGTTACCGATACTCTCACGTCATGCGAGAGCCCACTCCTACATCAAATACAAGAGGGATGGTCTTTGGTACCCATATCTTATTGGGTCCATGGGGGTTAGTCCCTTCTCTAACCCAAACAAAATTCTTTGCTAAATTTGAAACATGTAATCTATCAAAACAAAATTTAGCAAGGTGGCCCTTACGTCCACAATGTGTACAAGTGTACACATGAGCATACATAGTGTGATGGTGTCCGTGAGTAGCATGTGTATGCCGTGGAGGGTGTGCATGAATAATAGATGGAACTTGTTTCTTTCGAAACAAAGATTCCAAACGTGTATGGCCCACAACACATTGGCTCAAAGTGGAGCCCAAACAATCAACACTCTTCTTAAGCATAGAAATATCTTTTTCAATTAAAGAAGAGGTGGCACATGCAATAGGTGATCTAGATGGAACTACCCTAGCATGGCAAACATGAGAATCAATCTTATTTTGCAAGAACTCATTTTTCTTTAAACAAACATTTAAATCATTTGAAATAGAAATTATTTTATTTTTCAAAAAATTATTTTCTTTTAAAACAAAATCAATTTTTGAAGACAAGTTTTCATTTTTCTTCAAAAGTGTTTCACAATCATTTTTAGATTTTAAAACTTTATTTTCTTTTAGTACAAGATCAAGTTGAGACCTTAATGAATCCCTTTCATTATAGATCTCCACTTTCTCTTGCAAAACACAATCAAGTTTAGAAGACAATTTTTCATTTTCTTTAGTTAAAGCACAAGTCTTCTTTTTCAAAATTTTATACTTTTCAATTAATTTTTCACACACAATAGACAACTCTTCATTTAAAGCATAAGCATCCACATCATCATGTGAATCAAATGAAGAGCTAGCACTATCTAGTTGAGTATCCGAGTATACCTCAAGGGAGTCATTTCCTTGTACCGTATAGCATTGTTGTGGCTCGGATTCATCTCCACTAGATTCATCCTCTTGTTGAATTGGCACTTGAAGCTTGGAGGTGGTGGTGGTTGTCAACTTGTTTCACACTGTAAAGGCGGAATCAAGATTAGAAACATGCATAAGATAATCTTTAGAAAGCGTGCTTCTAATGGCCTCTAGGGTTTGTGCATTGGCCCCTATATGATTGCGATTACTAAGATAGCATTTCTTGGTAGCTGCAAGAAAGACATGCAAGCCTAGGGTCTTCAAATAGCAACTTATCTTGACCTTCCAAATATCAAGTCTAGAAATATCAAACATAGGAGGGCTATCCATGAGTGCAAACTAAATGTGTGCAAACAAGTAAATGCAAATGTAGATTAGCAAATAAGGATCTCACTCCTAGGATGTTAAGCCTAAAGTATCAGGAGCGTAGGCTCCGATACCAATTGTAAATTACCAAGAGGGGGTGAATAGGTGATAGTGCTAATCTAGAAACTAAATGCGCTAAATGCGGAAGCTTAAAATAATTTTGCAATCACACTTAATACAACCAACAAGTGTAGCCGAATTCCCCATGAAGGGCTCAAGACTAACTCCTCTTGATTCCCCTAAATATGGGTTGAGGTGCTATATGAAGCTCTTATGGTTAAGTACAAGTGAGGCACACACAAACAACCAAGCATATAAGATGAATAGGCAATATGAATTATGCAAGGCACAACACAAGCAAATAGATATGAATGATATGAATGATGTGAATGATGCTTTGTATAAAATAAAGAGAGAGAGAGAGAGAGTTAGGAGACAATGGATCAAACACTAACAACAAGATATGTTTCGAGGTTCGAGCCCCTAGCTCTACATCCCCGCCTTCACCACCGTGAAGGATTTCCAATCCACTTTCTCCCACCGAGGGAACCTCCACCGAGGAGGATTTGTTACAACAAAGGGAGTACCGAACTCCTCTCTCAAACACCGCCTCACAACCGAGGGGTAGGCCCGTAGCCAAACAACCAACACCTCTACCGAAGAGGGTTTACAAACCAATCTCCACCTCTCACTAGAGGGATCAAACCACAAGCCTCAACCTCTACCAAAGAGGGAGCAAACCAATCACCCGATCAACCTCTACCAAAGAGGGATACAACAAAAGTAAGGGTGTACAACTTGGAGGTTTTCACAACCTCAAACTATCTCTCTTTCCTCTTTTCCACAAAAACAAGATCCTAATAGATTAGGATAGATGATAGCTCAAGTGTGAAAAAGCAAAGTGTTTTGATCAAAGAAAATCTCTTGGGAAAATACCAAATTGATATAGAAATGAAGAACAAGAAACTAATTCCAAAAACCTATTTTCTTTGAAAATAAACAAAACACTTAAAACAAATAAGATGGATCTTTTGGCACTTAAAACTCTTTTTGAAAACTTGTAAAAACACTTCAGAAAAGTAGGAATTTTTACTCTTGAAAATCTTGGTTAAAACCCCTAAGAAATGGGGTATATATAGGCCAAAACAGAAACTAGCCGTTAGGCTGATCTGGCAGCCTGACAGGCCTAGCGGTCGGCCGGCCGGCCGACCGCCAACGGTCAGAAATATGACCGTTGGGCAAACCCGGTCGACCGCACAGCCGACCGCCCAGATACAGAGAGCAAAGCTCTCTGGTCCGGTCGGCCGCCCGGCCGACCGTCCCTGTGTCTGCCAAACGTGCACAAGCCTGTGCACATCGGTCGACCGCAAGGGTCGACCGGCCTTTGGTGCGGTCAACCCGTTCGGTCGACCGACCAGGCATGTCAGCCATTGTTCTGGGTCAGAAACTGGTTTTAAAAATATTTTAATAAATCTAATAAAACTTGTAAAAATCCCCAAAAATAGTTTTATCATTTTGCATTGATATATAAACTTGCGATAAACATTTTAACTCAAATATCAAGCATATGAAACTATTTTTGTGTTTTAACATTTTTACCAAAAACCAAAACTTGTATTTTATTAAACTTGAGTTTTTCAATACATGAATAGGAAAGTCAAAATAAGTTTGTATAGGAAGTTTAAGCATGCATGTATAGAAAGAATACATCTACTATACATATAAACCATTTAAACTTGTTTTGATCAATCATTCATGAAAACACATATTGGTTAAACTAAAAACCGAAAAACCATAAAACGTGTGTGTTGCACACTTGAGCATATCAACTATTCTTATCTTTACAAATGGATCTAAATACACTAAATTATGGATACCTAAGTCATCTTGATGATCTTCCATCTTCAAGTCGACTCGGTCCAAACTCCGTGATCCAACGAGCATGACTAAGTGTGATCTTGACGCTCGGGGTCGGGAATCACCAAGTGAAGGCTTCCAAACTCCTCTTTTTGAAGCAATCACCAACTAATATCTTACTTAATGATCTGAAACTAAAATCACAAGATTATTAGTAAACATAACTACATGAGTTAATCATCATCAAAACTAGAGAGGAAGGCCTCCAGGCCAACACATCCCACCTTCAGTAATTATGATCATCAAATAAATCTAAATTTGGACCCTGCTAGAATTCCACCAAATACCTCCAAAAAAACATCATCCCTTGAGGCTCTATCTCATCATCAGGTGTGTCTCCCTAGGCTTCAGTCACTGATAGATTTTCTACAACATCTTCAGCATCATTCATCGCGTCCACATCCTCATGTCCCACCAGACCCATCGGGTCATCACTGTCCATGGGGCCAATAAAGATAATCTGGATCAGTCTCATCCGACTCATATCCCAATTCATGTTGTTTGCTATCCAACACGAACTTTCTGACTCCGAACTATCAGATGATAATCCAGGCATGTTAGAACCTCTTATCTGCAGAAGTAAGTGAATCATATTAGGCCAAGTTATCTCCAAAATCTTGAAAGTTATATGTAAGATATGTGCACATACATCATAAAGATTTGAAATTCTTTCACATACTCAATCCTTTTTGTTCCCAACTCTCTAGGTTTATTATTGGACTCAAATGTTCTTATCTTCTGGGTTAACTCTGACTTGCATGATATTTTAGTTGCTCTTCTATTCTAGTATCTCATACTACTGGAGATCTACACAAAGGGCTCGCACCCCGGCAGCATCCATTCGAATAAAGGTATGCGGATACCTGAGTTCGAGTGCAAGAGAAAAGTTAAATATCCCGCCTTTTAGGGTTAATCGTATACATAAGAACCCACTACCCCTCTATACTACCCGCATCAATTGCACAAACATACGTACAAGTTACACACAATTACACAATCAATTTTTACTTACTATACCTATCTAGATTAACCTCATTAAAACCACTGCTCTGATGCCAACTGTAGCGGTCTCAAATTCTTAATATAAGATTAGTCCAATGACTCAATTTAACCATACTCTCCTTTTCTTATCAAAAATTTTGGCAGCACTTTCCTTAAAATACCCAGTTTGTCAAGATACAAAATATAATTTTTGGCTCACAACGGCCTACTTATCATAACCATTTTGGCCCACACAGCCTACTTATCTTTATTTACACACACACACACACACACACACACACACACACACACACACAGAGATATATATATATATAAACCAGAATTCACATTGTCCACTTCCACCCAATGCATCTTGGTATTACATGGTCCAACAAAATTAATTCCATTCTCATCCTTGCCAAGTGAAATCACTAGTCTTAATTTTCAAAATATTATATATTCAAAATGTCCCTAGTCACAAAATATCACAAGTATAGGTTACATATAATGAGTGCCATAGATGAACATACAAGTTAGAGAAGTTCTCAAAGTAAGGCATACATGAAAAGAGAACTAGTATAACAAAACATGAAAATTATGTTGTTTAACCCATCACTTAGTTCCTCCAAGTTAAACTTGTTCTTTACCCTTATCCAAACCTGAAAATAAATAGAAATAAATAGAGTGAGCTTGATGGCTCAGTAAGTAAACCATACTAAAAATTTGTTAAATTTGAAATTTCATATATCAATAATCTTTAGGAGTAATCTGCATAGTATTTGAATGAATTACTATAAGTTTCAACCTTATAATGCAAACTTCTTTCTCCTAGTTCCATAGATTTCACAATTATAATTTAGATGTCTCAAATACCATAAATTTCTCTTTTATTAATTTATAATCATCTTCACTCACACGGATACAATTTCTAGTGTATGTGTGGGTTCACTACTTGTATGTGCATACGTACATATATGTACCACCACACTAACAAATTGATAGCTTTATTAAATTTTGATATTCATGGCACTTGTGAATCCCTCGACGCACAGCATCTTAATGAGACAATGCATGATAATATCTGTTTGTTGATGTATTCATATACGGTTCATGAAACTTAGGTTCAATTCTCCGTCTTTCCTTTCTTACCGGCTCCTGCCCGGCCCCTTCCTCCACACACACACACACACATGCACACACACACACACACACACATTAATAAAATCTCTGTCTTCTCCCTCCCACCGGCTCCCTCCCGGCCCTTTCCTCCTTATAAAATGTATGTGTGTGTGTGTGTGTATATATGGATACATATAACAATAATATTAGACCACCATCTTTCCCCTACCGGCTCCCGCCCAGCCCCTTCCTCCATAAATATATATATATATATATATATATATATATATATATATATTTAAAGATAATAAACCTCTATTTTCCCCTCCTATCGACTTCGCCTGGCCTCTTCCTCCTAAAAAAAATTAAAATTATATATGCTTGCTAAGAAGAGACAATAGTTACACTCAACAAGTCATTCATACAATCGGTAAGATATCATGTAGAAAATAGTTGCATACTCAATGATTTTAATGTCATAGGGGTAATTACATAAGCATGTACAGTCATTACGTACTATATATGTAAATGTATCCTTTTCTTTATATAGTTATACCACCTATTGAGTCTCCAAAAGAGGAACATGAACCCAACACATTTATGTAAAGTATTTTTTCACTTAGAGAATGTAACAATCAATCAACATACATGTTTAATCTATTATCATGCTATGCCAAGAATTTTTTAGGAATAATCTATGCAAAATAGCGAATTTATTTATAAATCAGTACTTTATTAATTTGTTTGATGACTCAATAACTGTTCTGTTATTCATGAATCGTTACCCTTAAGAGTTTGAGTTTACTCACTTAATTTTGACAATTCTTCCTTAGATATTCAATTGTCCGTGCTTCCGAACGACAACCCTAGTGGCTAAGACATGAAATTTTCATATTAACTCCCAATCCAATTATAATTGAAGAGAAAGTTTAATGTTTTTTCTCAATAATTACCTGAAATTTTCAGTCTAAAATTACTCTTTTAACAGTGATTTTGGGCCCTAAAAAGTTTAGATCTAGCCCTGAATTTTTTCCACTCTTGGATCTAGTCTAGGTTGCACCTCTCCCTCCACCTCTTTCACCCTAACCCAGGTCGGGCGCCCCTCCCCTTGGGTCTGCGCGTGGCTGGCTCGCACTCACGTGCGGACTGCTGCACGCGACCCTTGCCTCCTCCGGCCTTCGCTGTTGGTGGAGAGGAAAAGGAGAGGGAGTGAGTGAGAGAGAGAGAAATTAAGAGGCTTACCTGAATTGCAAAAGGAAAAGAGATCTATGCAGGTTGCTGAAGAGAAGATGAAAGATTGGGGAGAGAAATTTAGGGATGAAGGAGAGGGATGATATAGTGTTTCCTTTTTTATCTCTCTTGAGTAATTAATTTTTTACCATAATTGTTTTTTTTACAAAAAAAGGCCACCTCATCAAGTTCACTTCTCTAGGCACCTTAATTATCCTCCATCTCATCACACACTTCCACATCCCCCTTCATTCCTCTCCAACACAACAAAAGTGAGATAATGAATGTGTATAATTGTTTATATACACATGAATAAGTACAGAGGGATTTGTAGTGCTACCATATACTCTTCATACATACTATAGCATATACTTACATATATACAAAGATTTTATTTTACTAATCCCATGGCTAAATAAGTCGATAATCTTAATCATCCAAAATAAATTTTTTTAATTATGGTAGAACCAAATGTTACATGACGTGTGACGAGGCTCGGGCTACACGTGAATGTTCCCAGAGGCACCAGGCCCACTAGGAGGGACGCCTACACTACCCAACTTGAGCAGCAGTTTCAGGCCATAAGGTAGCAGTCGGAGGACAGCGTCAGGGGATCACCATTTTGGGGGCGAGTCAAAGAGAGATGCAGCAGCTTATCGCCAAGTTTATGGCGAGTCAACAAAGCGCCGAGTAACCTAGCAGCGAGGGTGATGAAGGTGCCAATGGGGGCGACGACGGTGCGTTGATGAGACTAGGAGAGAATTTGTTATTTAGTTGGATTCTTAAACATATTGATATGTTGGTTGATGTTTGGTTATTTGTTTGTTATGTTTATGTTTGGTTATGAACGATGGTGCCCAACTTGTTGTGTTTGTTGATGTTTTGGATGATTGACATGTGTTGGAGGATTTTTATACATAATTGTTGTTGGAGGATTGACATGCGTTGTTGGTTGATTTTTATATATAACTGTATCAGTTTATATGTGTTATACATGTTTGTATATATATCAGCTGCAATTTTTAAAAACACTCCTATAATTGCATCGAATATTGTTTTCGACGCAATTAATTAAAATTTTACATCGAATTTATAAAATTTGACGCAGTTATAGGACTTCCGGTGTACTTCTAAACCCAAAGTTTTCACATTCCGCAAATTTTGGAAGCACACAACAAAATTGGGTCGAATTGTGATAATTCGACGTAATTATAGGACTTTCAGTATTTTTAAACTAAAAAATTTTAAATTCCCCATAATTTTGGAAGCACACGACATGTCAAAATTTGCGTCGAATTTATCATATTTGACACAATTATAGGACTTTTAGATATTTAAATCAAAAAATCATATTGCACCGAATATTTGGCCCAAATTTGACAGACACAATTATTTTCTCAAAATTTTTGTAACTTACATTTTAAAATATATATTGCGTCGAATTTTTGATGCAATATACCAATGTTGCGTCGAAAATTCAATGCAAACTTTGGGTCGAGGTTTTTTGCGGCGTCACATTTCGACGCAAACGTCAAATTTTTGACGCAAATCGATTATATTCGACACGCAATTTGACAGACATTTTAGTAGTATCCCTCTCTTTCTCCTCCTCCTTACCACGGCCAGATTTGGCAGCAACGAGGAGGTTAGGGAGGCGATCTCACCTCGCCTCCTCGTCCTCCTTCCCCCGGCCGCCTGATCTGGGTGATAAGAGGGAGGTGGAAGCGGGTCGTCCCCTCCCTTTCCTCCTTTTTCCCCCTGCCGCCTGATCTGGGCGTTGAGGGGGAGGAAGGGAAGGGGTGGCCAACCCCCTCCCTCCTCCCCCCGCCGCTAGATCTGGCGGCGGCAAGGGGGAGGGGAGGGGAGAGCGCCTTCCTCCTTCCCCAGGTCGCTCAGATCGGGCAGCCAGGGCAAGGCGGGAGGGAAGGGGTGCGAGCCCCACCTCCTTTAATTTTTTTAATTAATTAATTAATTAGTTAGTTATTTATTTTTTTAATAATTAATTAATTATGATATTAAGAAAAATATAATTTAATTAATAATTAGGATTTTACGTGTTATGCACGTGCTTTTTTATTAACTGCAAAACTGACGGAGTTAGTCTGGAGGGCAATCAATAGGTTTTGATAGTGTTAGAGAATTTTGCTCAATGTCCCCAATAGTAAAGGGTATTTTGCGCAATATACCTTTTTATTGTATTTGTGTCTCTCAAATAATATGCATAAAACGTGACAATAAAAAAGGGCATGATTGTAACTGCACGGCAACCTTTTTTCGTAATTATGATGTTTCGGGATCTGTGGTTCTACAAAGTCCATAGAATCTATGCCCACATCTGAAAATTAGAATTTTTGGTTTTTTTTACGACTAAAAATATTTTGTGAAATGGACGGGATCTTTGGAAACGGTCCTAAAAAATCAAACAGGGAGTAACGTGGGCAACTACTCCGGTCACGTCCAATTTAATGTGCGCACCAGAAAATCCTACGACCTTCTTCAAAAAGCCGACACGTGTGACACTTAGCGTAGAGCCCAAAACAGTGCCGCTCTGGTTGCGACATGTGGACTTTATCAAAGGACAGTGGCATCGGTTCCGACCGAAGCTAGTGGACGTGGGGCCGACGAGGGAGGCGCCACTATGCACTAGTAAACCGCAACGGGGCGGTGTCGGTGCTTTGCGCATCAAACCCGACCCGACTTGTTTCTTAAAACCCGAAGCCGGAAAACAAAAGGAAAAGGATAATAATAATAAAAAAAAAAGTAGTTCATAGAGTTTATTTATCAAAGCTTTAATTGCGAGAAATAGATGTTCTCAGCGGTGTAAATTGCTCTATTTCCAGCAAATTGCTCTGTGTCACCAAAGCGTTGCTCGTTCGGGTTCAGGTTCATTCTCATACTTGGACTTCTCTCACAAAAAATAGTAAAAAAAAAATTATAGTTTTAATGAAAGAAATCACAAGAAACTTATGTGAATTGTATGACATCCAATTGTTGCCTCAGCACAATTATTGAGAAATTAATGCTAGACATGAAGCTTTTCTTTTCTTTTTGTCCTTTTATCTCTGTTGAAATAGTTCTAGGTCCCAAAAATTTATTAGATCATCAAACAAATTAGGTACTAAAGATTCAGATTTCCGTGCAGACTTTGCTGTAGAGACCCATGCCTCATAACTCCCCTATTTTCTTTATCTTTTTACTAGCTTTTAATCAGAACATTACAAACATCCAACAAGTTAAAAAGTTAAAATCGCTAATTATTTATCAAAAATGTGAAATTATATATAAAAAAATTAAGCAAAGCTAGTAAAATATGTGACTTATAACGGGAAGTTGCAAAACCACCACAATTTGTATCAGATTGTTTTGCCGGTCATTACTTACCAATCAGTGTAAGGAGAACTAAAGGAAACAAAGAAGAGATAAAGTGGTCACAATTTCTATAGTGTTGCGTCTTTCGGAGGAATTTTAATGACACGCCAATCACCAAGATTAGTATTCCAACGCTGAGTTAATAATGAACAAATAGAGCACGAACACAAAATACAAAAGAGAAAGCGGGAAACAAACGATTTAACGAGGTTCGACCACTTGCCTATGTCATCGGGGCAGAAGAGAGAAGATCTTATTCAAACAATAGAATTACAAGGGTTAAAAAGATGATCCAAAGATCAAACTAGAGAACTACGCACTAGGCCGTAGCAATCTCACAAAATAACCCTTGAACTCCCAATACAATTCACCTCTCATGGTTATCTTCAAGGTTACAACACTCTTTAATTTATAGATAGAGAGCTCACGAAAAAATGCAACCAAAAACTCTGAAATCGGATCAAAAACGAAGTCAGAATTTTATTTGAAAATTGCCAGAAATTGCAACTATCGACAGCCACAATGGGTCTGTCGACGGATTGAGCTAACCCAACTCTCGGGATGGGTGCCTGTCGGCTCGGCAGATTGAGCATGACTGTCAACCGCTGCAACTGTCTGTCAACAGATATAAGTCAGCTGTCGACAGACTGAAAACAAACAATCTGCTCTCTGTTGGCATTTCCCTATATCTGTTGCCGATCGCCTTCATGCCTCTATCGACATCAGCTCCTTTTCTTCCTTTTTATTGTGCACCTCGTGCACATCAAACTCCAAACTTCTCTGTCCATTAAATTGAGTTTGAAAACTCCATTTTTCATCTTCTCCCTCACATATAAGTCGCCAGCTATTCACGAATTAGATCATGCCGACTGTGTGGGAGAGAAGATAAAATCTTACTTGTAGAGTTTTTTAATTCATTGGAGAAGATAGCGTAGAGATCAGAGTTCAACGGTGTCTGGTAGAAGATCAGACGCAGCCAAAGATAGCTGGCCGGTCGATCAACCGGTCGGCCGGCCATGCACAGAACATGCACATGAAGAAACAAGCATAGCGGTCGACCGCTCGGTCCACCTATGGAACAAGCCTATGTCGGTGGGAGTTCATGCTTAGAGAAATCCATTTTTACATCTTCCTCGAAGAAACACTTTAGGAACAGGTTGGAACAGTCGACCGCCCGATTGACAGTCCAGAAGGCTAAAACTGACTGTGCACAACTAGCAGTCGACCGTACAGAACACAGTTTGACTCTGCACAAAAAGCAATCGACCGCCCGGACGACCGCACGTTGAGGCTCTTCTAACTTTGTTTCTGATTCGATTTTAGATCTATTGGTTTCCTTCTCTTCAGGGATTCTCTGACTATATAAAGAGGGGTATTACTCAATTGTTAGTAACCTTTTGAGAGAGGTAAATTGAGAGTTCTAAGGTTAGTTTGTTTGTGAGATTTTTACGAGCCGAGTGTGTAGTTTCTCTAGTTGGATCTTTGGATCATCTTTGTAACCCTTATAACTCAGTTGTTTGAATAAGATCTTCTCCTTTCTGTTCCGAGGACGTAGGCAAATTGTCAAATCTTGTTAAATCGTTTGTTTCTCGCTTTCTCTTTTGGTTGTTTGGTTCTTGTCATATTTGGTGATTGACTCGGCATTGGAAACACTGATCTCGGGTAATCAGCATGGCGTGTTGTTTGTTTAGTTTGTAATTCCTCTACAGTGCCTAACAAGTGGTATCAGAGCTTCCCAGGTTTGGCATGGGATCGTGTGTCGATTCCAAAAGCATCATGATATGTTCGTGTTAGCCCAAAGGCCTTCCACTCTAGTTTTGATGATGATTAACTCATGTAGTTATGTTTACTAATAATCTTGTGTTGTTTAAGTTTCAGATCATTAACCAAGATATTAGTTGGTGATTAGCTTCAACAAGGTGTTTAGAAGCTTTTCATGATGATTCCAGGGCCAAAGCGTCAAGATCACACATTACCTAGCCCATGGATGGAGTTTTGGAGCAAGTCTACTTGAAGATGAAGATCATCAAGAAGACTTAGGTATCCATAGTTTAGATAGTGTGTTTTAGATCCATATTTGTAAAGCTTAGTATAGTTGATATGCTCAAGTGCACAAACACACACGTTTTCATGTTTTGGATTTGGTTTTCATGAATAGTAGATCAAAACAAGTTTACTTTATTTCTATGTATATTAGATGTATTCTAGATATACATACATGGTTTAATTTGCTAGACAAACTTATTTTGACTATCCTATTCATGTATTGAAAAATCAAGTTTGATAAAAATACAAGTTTTGCTTTTGATAAAATTTGCAAGACTCAAAATGAATTGATATGATTAATATATGTCTTGAAATTTTTATCACAAGTTTGTGTTTTCATATAAAATGATAAAATTATTTTTGGTGATTTTTAGAAGTGTTAAAAGATTTTTAGAAAAATATTTTACACTGTTTTTCTGACCCAGATTTCTGTTCCAGGTTTCAATCAGTCGACTAGTCAACCTGACCTAGTCGACTTGGGTGAAGTCGGTCGACCGGGCCGGTCGACCGATGTGCACAAATCTGTGCACGTTTGGAGGCACTGGGACGGTCGACCGCTCAGGTCGACCGGGGCACTTACAGTGCTCTCTGTTTGTTTGGGTCGACCGGGCCGGTCGACCGCAGTTGCCCAACGGTCATATTTCTGACCGTTGGCGGTCGACCGTTGCCTGTCAGAGCTGCCAGCTCAGCTCTAACGGCTAGTTTTCTGATGGGCCTATAAAAATCCCATCTCTTTGGGTTTTTTGCCAAGGTTTTTAGAGACAAAATTTCCAGGCTTTCTCTATTGTTTTAAAAGAGTTTTTAAAAGAGTTTTGAGCCAAAAAGAATTCATCTTATTTGTTTTTAGGTTTTTGGAAAAATCAAAGAAAAGAATATTTTGGGAGATTTGTCTTGGTTTTCATTCTATATCTTTTGCAAGAATTTTCCCAAGTGTTTTTCTTTGTTGCTTGTTTTCCAAACACCTAGTTTCCACACTTGAGCTATCACCTATCCTAATCTATTTAGGATCTTATTTTTGTGGAAAAGAAAAGAGAAAAGAAAGAGAGATTGAGTTTGTGATTTTTGGAACCACTTGTTGTAAACACCCTTATTCTTGTTGTATCCCTCTTAGGTAGAGGTGATCGGGTGATTGGTTTGCTCCCTCTAGTGAGAGGTGAAGTTTGGTTGTAAACCCTCTTCGGTAGAGGTGTTGGTTGTTGTGGTTGTTTGGCTAAGGGCCTACCCCTCTTGTGTGAGGAGGTGTTTGTTTGAGAGAGGAGTTAGGTACTCCATTGTTGTACAAATCCTTCTCGGTGAAGGTTCCCTCGGTGGGAGTCCTCGGTGGACGGTATAGTGGATTGGAAATCCTACACGGTGGTGTAGGCGGGGATGTAGAGTAAGGGTGCTCGAACCTCGAAACATATCATTGTGTTTGCGTTTGATCCACTTGTCTCTAAACTCTCTCTCTTTACATTTGTGCAAAGCATCATACATAACATCATATCATATTTGCTTGTGTTGAGCATAATTCATATCATACATATCTATTTGCTTGTGTTTCCTTGCATATATTCTTATTGCTATTCATCCTTATTTGCTTGGCTTACTTGTGTGTGTGCCTAACTTATACTTAACCAACAAGAGCTTCACATAGCACCTCAACCCATTCAAGGGGAATCAAGAGGAGTTAGTCCAGAGCCCTTCACGGGAAATTCGGCTACACTTGTTGCGTTGTATTAAGTGTGTGCAAGATTTGCATTAGCTTCCGCATTTAGCGCACTTAGTTTTGCATTAAGTTTTAGATTAGCACTAACACCTATTCACCCCCCCTCTAGGTGTTCCCTTTCAATTGGTATCAGAGCTAGTGCTCCTGATACTTAGGCTTAACATCCTAGGAGTGAGATCCATTTGCTTGCTAATCTATTGTTTGCATTTGCTTGTTTTGCACACATATAGTTTATCATAGCTTTCATGACCCCACCTATGTATGACCCTTCCAACATTCATGTTTGGAAGATTAGGATGACCGTTTATTTACAAACCCTAGGTCATAAAGTTTACCTTGCCATTACCAAGGAATCCTTCCTTAGTGATAG
Source organism: Agave tequilana (assembly GCA_038442645.1). NCBI lineage: Eukaryota > Viridiplantae > Streptophyta > Magnoliopsida > Asparagales > Asparagaceae > Agave > Agave tequilana. The sequence continues at coordinate 80,168 of JAVJIF010014701.1, forward strand.
CAATCATGTAGGGGCCAATGCACAAGCCCTAGAGGCCATTAGAAGCACATTATCTAAAAATTATCTTTACGTGTTTCTAACTTTGATTCCGCTTTTGTAGTGTGAAACATATTGACAACCACCACCACCTCCGAGCTTCTATTGCCAATCCAACAAGAAGAGGAATCTAGTGGAGAATCCGATTCTCAATGCTTCATGGTCCAAGGGAATGACTCCCTTGAGGTACATTCGGAACCCCACTTAGATTGTGATGATAGTGCTAGTTCTTCATGTGATGATAATATTGATCCCATGCTTTAAATGAAGAACTATCTATTGTATGTGAAAAATTAATTGAAAAATATAATTTGTTAAAAAAGAAAAGTCTAGAAATTGAAAAAAAAAAATAAAAGTTTGCATTCTAGACTTGATTGTGTTTTGCAAGAGAAGGTTGAGGTCTATAATGAAAGGGATTCATTAAAATCTCAACTTAATCTTGCACTTAAAGAAAATAACTTTTTAAAATCTAAAAATGATTGCCATGCTATTTTGAAGAAAAATGAAAATTTATCTTCTAAAGTTGATTTTGTTGTAAAAGAAAATAATTCTTTGAAAATAAAAATTGATTCTATTTCAAAGGATTTAGAAATTTGTTTAAAGAAAAATGTTGCTTTGCAAAATAAGATTGATGAACATGTTTGCCATGCTAGGGTAGTTTCACCTAGATCACCCCTTTCATGCTCCACTTCTTCTATGATTAAAAATGATATAAACATGTTGAAGAAGAAAATGGATTGTTTGGGCTCCACTATGAGCCAATGTGCTAAGAACCATACACGCTTGGAAACCTTGGTTCGTAAGAAATAAGTTCCAACTTTATGCATGCACACCCTCCACGGCATACACATGCTCCACACGGACACCATCAACACATGTATGCTCATGTGTACACATGTACACATTGTGACCGAAAAGGCCATCTTGCTAAATTTTGCTATGATCGTCTACATGTTGAGAATTTAGTAAAGAAGTTTGTTTGGGTTAGAGAAGGTACTAACCCCCATGGACCCAAGAAGATATGGGTACCAAAGACCACCCCTCTTATTATTTTTGATGTAGGTGTGGGCTCTCACATGACGTGAGAGTGATGACACCTTGGAGTGGATGCGTTCCGGACTTAAAGGAAATCAATTGGATGCATCACTTTCAAGGGAAGATTTGGTGGAGATGACCACCATGTTTTGGAGACAAGGAGAGTTACCTTCTAGGTTTTGGTAACAATTCTTAACTCCTTATTATTGTTTACATGCTTTCATATTGATGTTTTATAGCATGTTTTCATTGTCTATAGATTAGTGTGTAAATATTACATTTATTAGATCCTTGACATGCATGTATAGCATTTTGAGACGCCCATATTTATATGGACCCATACTTTGTGTTCTCACCGTTTGTTTAAGCTATAATGTACATCATGAATCTAATACATGTGAATTTACATAGTAATCATGTTTTAGTTTTATCATGATGATTTCTTTATTGTGTTTTGATGCTTCTTGTTAAGATTACTTGTTTAGATGTTAGTTTTCATTAAGACTAAGATTTATACTTGTACATATAGTGGGCCACAAATAAATCTATATATGTTTGGGCTTGAATTCTTATTTAAACCCATTAGATGTGCTAGTATAGTCTAGTTTTGATGATTCATACATTTTAAACTTGTATTCCCATTTTGGATTTGTTTTATGATTGTGAGTTTTCACTTCATGTATATGTTTGTATAGCCAAACTTTAAGATATACATGTATACCCCTTGAGTCATTTGCCTTTCATGCAAATCTATATATGAACTCAATTGTGTTTAGGGATATGTATGTATACTTATTATGTTGACAATTCATACATATACCTTAAAATGAAATTCGTTTTGATGAAGATTTAGTTTTTCTTGATTTTGTGTTTAATTGTTTAACTTCATGTATATGTCTATCTTGTCCAAACTATTAGATATACATGTTTATCCTTTTGAGCCACGTGCCATCATGCATATATAAATTGTGGACTCGTTGTGTTTTGGATATGTATGTATACTTTAGTTTGTATTAGACATACATATGCCATGAAGGTTAAATAAGTTTTGATGATTTTCGTGTTTTCAATGTTTAAGGAATAATTGAGTTTAATTGAATATTTTCATGATTATGATATTCACACTTTATTTGTACACTCACATTTATTGCTTGCTCATGTTTTGTATTCATGAGTCATATTTATGCCTAATTAAATTAGAGTGTTGATTATCATGTGGATTTCATGTTTCATGAAATTTATTTTTAGTTTATTCCTTGCTTGAAGGATTTCGCACTAGTTAACAAGTTTTTCATTTTGACTAGTTCGTATTCTTCAATTGGTAGTGATTTTCAAACAAAACTACATTTTCAAATCTATTTTTGAAAACCCCTACCTTCCATGGGAGGTTGGAAGGGAGATCATGTTCATGTATGCTTTACTATGAAAATCATTTTAAACTTGATCATGATTGGGAGGATTAGATTATATGAGTTATACCATGCTTTTATTGTTATGTCAATTGGTATCATTGAACTCTTTCAATTGGTATCATTTTGACCTTTGTGTATACTCATATGTTTATTGTGTATGTATATTTTCAATTGGTATCATCTATTGGTGATTGGTACTCATTCTATTTCATACACATATACTTGTTTTATTTGTGCTTAAGATATAAATTTTTCACAAAATCTTGTTTATGCTAGTACTTGAGCTTCAATTTTGTTTCAATTGATTACTTTTAAATTGGTATCAAGCCCATGCATCCTTTTAGTTGGTATTTCATAAAGGGGGAGAAAATATAATTTTGTCTTTCAATTGGTGATTCTTCAATTGGTATTTGTTTTCCACTCCCTTACTTTATGATTGAAAATTTCATATTGGTATCATATGTTTAATATGAAAATTATTTACAATTGGTATCAAAATTTTATTTAGACATTCAAAATTTATTATGTTTAATTTCAATTGATATCAAGATGTTTCATGTGTTTTTACTTAAAATTGGTATCTAAAAATTTTTTTTAAGAGAAATACAAAAGTTTTGATTTGTATTGACTATATGCATATAGATTCATGATGAGTGTATCTTGTATTGAAGAGCTTAATATCTCTTCGTTATGTGGTACACGTGTGTAGGGGGAGCTTCACATCTCCTCTTATGCATTACATAGTATGTGTTATGTGAATTAGGGCTTAACATCCCTCTTTCATGTAATGCATATTGTAGGAAAGCTAACTTAGCGTCTTCCTCTTCATGAATGTATATAGCATATAACATCTATTGATCTTTATTTATTTTCTATTGATATCAAGATGCTTCATTGACATATTTATCTATTGATATCATGTTGTTTATAGTCACCCCTTATTGACCTTGTTTTTGTTTTAGACAAAAGGGGGAGAACATTGTTTTATTGTTTTGATTGACTTAAAAGGGGAGAAAGATTTTACCCCTCATTTTATTGTTTGGATTGTTTAACCCCTTCTTGATTTTTTTTGTTTGACAAAAAGGGGAGAAAATTTTGTTTGATTTGATTTTACTTTAAACCCTTTGTTGATGATTGACAAAAAGGGGGAGAAGTATTTGAGTTTATATGCATGTTTTCATTGCTTAAGGGGGAGAAGTATTTGTCTTCCTTGTTATTTACGCATATATGTTTTTGTATTGCAAATAGGAGAAAAAGATTTTGATTTATGCTTGTTGCATGTTTTATCTCCATACTTGCATACATATTCATGTGCTTCATTTTCATATCTTATTATTTATGTCTATGCATGAGTTAAGGGGGAGCTTCTTTGAAGCTTAACTTTAATCCATGCATATATAACTCCATGAGTTTTGTCATCATCAAAAAGGGGAGATTGTTGGCCCAAAGGCCTTCCACTCTAGTTTTGATGATGATTAACTCATGTAGTTATGTTTACTAATAATCTTGTGTTGTTTAAGTTTCAGATCATTAACCAAGATATTAGTTGGTGATTAGCTTCAATAAGGTGTTTAGAAGCTTTTCATGATGATTCCAGGGCCAAAGCGTCAAGATCACACATTACCTAGCGCATGGATGGAGTTTTGGAGCAAGTCTACTTGAAGATGAAGATCATCAAGAAGACTTAGGTATCCATAATTTAGATAGTGTGTTTTAGATCCATATTTGTAAAGCTTAGTATAGTTGATATGCTCAAGTGCACAAACACACACGTTTTCATGTTTTGGATTTAGTTTTCATGAATAGTAGATCAAAACAAGTTTACTTTATTTCTATGTATATTAGATGTATTCTAGATATACATACATGGTTTAATTTGCTAGACAAACTTATTTTGACTATCCTATTCATGTATTGAAAAATCAAGTTTGATAAAAATACAAGTTTTGCTTTTGATAAAATTTGCAAGACTCAAAAATGAATTGATATGATTAATATATGTCTTGAAATTTTTATCACAAGTTTGTGTTTCCATATAAAATGATAAAATTATTTTTGGTGATTTTTAGAAGTGTTAAAAGATTTTTAGAAAAATATTTTACACTGTTTTTCTGACCCAGATTTCTGTTCCAGGCTTCAATCAGTCGACTAGTCAACCTGACCTAGTCGACTTGGGTGAAGTCGGTCGACCGGGCCGGTCGACCGACGTGCACAAATCTGTGCACGTTTGGAGGCACTGGGACGGTCGACCGCTCCGGTCGACCGGGGCACTTACAGTGCTCTCTGTTTGGACCGGGCCGGTCGACCGCAGTTGCCCAACTGTCATATTTCTGACCGTTGGCGGTCGACCGGGCCGGTCGACCGTTGCCTGTCAGAGCTGCCAGCTCAGCTCTAACGGCTAGTTTTCTGATGGGCCTATAAAAACCCCATCTCTTTGGGTTTTTTGCCAAGGTTTTTAGAGACAAAATTTCCAGGCTTTCTCTATTGTTTTAAAAGAGTTTTAAAAGAGTTTTGAGCCAAAAAGAATTCATCTTATTTGTTTTTAGGTTTTTGGAAAAATCAAAGAAAAGAATATTTTGGGAGATTTGTCTTGGTTTTCATTCTATATCTTTTGCAAGAATTTTCCCAAGTGTTTTTCTTTGTTGCTTGTTTTCCAAACACCTAGTTTCCACACTTGAGCTATCACCTATCCTAATCTATTTAGGATCTTGTTTTTGTAGAAAAGAAAGAGAGATTGAGTTTGTGGTTTTTGGAACCACTTGTTGTAAACATCCTTATTCTTGTTGTATCCCTCTTAGGTAGAGGTGATCGGGTGATTGGTTTGCTCCCTCTAGTGAGAGGTGAAGTTTGGTTGTAAACCCTCTTCGGTAGAGGTGTTGGTTGTTGTGGTTGTTTGGCTAAGGGCCTACCCCTCTTGTGTGAGGAGGTGTTTGTTTGAGAGAGGAGTTAGGTACTCCATTGTTGTACAAATCCTTCTCGGTGAAGGTTCCCTCGGTGGGAGTCCTCGGTGGACGGTATAGTGGATTGGAAATCCTACACGGTGGTGTAGGCGGGGATGTAGAGCAAGGGTGCTCGAACCTCGAAACATATCATTGTGTTTGCGTTTGATCCACTTGTCTCTAAACTCTCTCTCTCTTTACATTTGTGCAAAGTATCATACATAACATCATATCATATTTGCTTGTGTTGAGCATAATTCATATCATACATATCTATTTGCTTGTGTTGCCTTGCATATATTCTTATTGCTATTCATCCTTATTTGCTTGGCTTGCTTGTGTGTGTGCCTAACTTATACTTAACCAACAAGAGCTTCACATAGCACCTCAACCCATTCAAGGGGAATCAAGAGGAGTTAGTCCAGAGCCCTTCACGGGGAATTCGGCTACACTTGTTGTGTTGTATTAAGTGTGTGCAAGATTTGCATTAGCTTCCGCATTTAGCGCACTTAGTTTTGCATTAAGTTTTAGATTAGCACTAACACCTATTCACCCCCCCTCTAGGTGTTCCCTTTCAGTTCGGTGGAGATCGTGTATGGATCTTTGGGGCGGAGTCGGGACTGTTCATGCGATAGTCTGTCGATCTCAGAACAACATTTTGGATTGCTCATGGGGATCGAATTTGGTGGAGTAGATCATTTCGAAAATTCTTCTAGGATTTCACTTTGAGGTAAAGGTTCTATCTTTATCTAGTTTGAATCTATTTTCGTCTGGTTTTTCCGATTGTATTTGGCGTCTTTTGAAAAAGATATGGTCAGAGTTAATCAATTCATAGTGAAGACCGTGAACATCCACCAATCGAAGATCGTTGTGGTGATGTTTGATGACACGAACAATAGGAAAGGCAAAAGAGATATTGGAAAGTCCAGAGTGGTCGTGAAGATTTGAACAAAATCTACGCGCTTACTATAAAGAAATAGGACATTGAAAAATTGATTGTCCAAAGTTCAAAGAGTCAAAATCAGAGCCTAAAATTATAATGGGGTTGGTAATGATTTTGACTCATCTAATTATTCACTTTCAGTCACCCCTATTGTTTGTAATTCAGAGGAATCTGAATGGATTTTGGATATGGGTGCTACCTTCACTTTTGTCCCAAATGAAAGTTATTTGCTAGTCTTGAAAAACTAGATGGAGGCTTGGTGATGTTCATGGGCGGACACACATGGCAGCTTGAAGAGGTAGGTACACTTCGAATCAAGTTATTTGATTGGATGATAAGAGAGTTGAAGGATGCGAGGATTATACCTCAGCTGAAAAATAATTTGATTTCAATTGGAGTTTTGGAGGCACAAGGCCTTAGGGTTACTCTTGGAGAAGGCGTTCTCAAGATGTCTAGTAACTCATTGCTAGTTATGAAGGGCATTCGATGCAACAACTTGTACTACCTAAAGGGTAGAGCAGTTAATGAAAATTTTACAGCTTCAGGACATTTGAAAGACGACTCGACCAGGTCATAACAGACGAGGCTCGGACAAGTTGGTTTGATTTCCTTGGAAGCGTTTGCAAAGTAATAGAATGTGTATCTACCTGCAAATTGAAAATTGGTGGACATGAGGTTCTAGACAAGAAGACAAATATGAGATTGGTACTGGGCTCACCATTCGCATGGTTTTCTTGATAAAGTTCACGTTGATGTTTGGGGTCCAACCAAGACAACATCATTTGGAGGCCATAAGTACTTTTTCTCTTTTATTGATGATTTATCTAGGCGTTATTGGGTGTACACAATGAGGCAAAGGTTTGAAGTCCTAAATATGTTGATAAAGTGAAAAAAGTTGATGGAGAAACAGACTAGTAGGAAGATCAAGATGCTCTAAGTTGATTATGTTGGGGAGTATAAGGATCAATTCGTACGATTTGGCCAGAACACTGGTATTGATATTCACTTCACAATTGAAAAACAAGGGTGGTTAAGGAGATTAACCATACCTTGTTGGAGAAGGTTCGATGCTTGTTGTCTAATGCACAATTAGACAAATCATTTTGGGTTGAGGTTTTAGAATATGCTAGCTATCTCATGAATTGATTGTCGTCGACTGTGATATGAGGTAAAACTCCATTGGATATTTGGTTTGGTAGAGCTGCTCAAGACTATAGTTTGCTATGGGTATTTGGATGTCCGTCATACTTCTGTATCAAAGATAACAAGTTGAATCCGCGAACAAAGAAGTTTGCATTTTTTGGTGTCAAAAGGAACATGAAAGGTTATAAGCTATGGAACTCCAAGAACAAAAAGATCGTGTTAAGCAGGTATGTCATAGTCTATGAGACTTCATGTATGTCATAGTTGAAATCACCTAGAGGGGGGTGAATAGGTGATGGCTATATGAATTATGGCAATAATGCGGAATTTAAAATTTAACACACAAATAGCACAAATATAGACTTGCAATAAATAGAACAATAAAGGTGCAAGAATTAAAAGGAGTAGAGTTGAGAGAAAATTCGAGCAAACGCAAACGCAAGGATGTGTTTCCGAGGTTCGAGCCACGCTCTACGTCCCCGCCTTCACACTTGAAGGATTTGCACTACTATCGTTGATCCCACCGGATCGCCAATACAAGGACACACTTGTCCCTACACTTGTGATGCCGCAACACCACCCGAAGCTCACTAGCTCCCTTGAGGCCGATGCCTCTACAACTTCACTCAATAAGAAAGGTGATCACACTTGATCAAAATAGCTCACTTGCACAATCCTAGAACCAATGATATAGATGTAGAGCTTGGGATTGTGGTGTGCAAAAACTAGAGAGAAGGTAGAGGAATAGGCTACAAGTTGGGTGTTGGGAATTTAGGCTTTGAAAAATCTTTTGTAAAAGAAAAGAATTGAAATTCTTTGTAAAGCTCTTGTGAAATCTTTTGGAATTATTTTGCAATAGTTGTCTTATCAATATGAGATGACCCTCTATTTATAGGGGTCAAAAACAGCCTCACAAAATCGTTGGTATCAAATCCCAAAAGAGAATCAGCCAGAAAAAATAGTTGTTGGAACTGTCAGAAAATCTGACAGTGTCCGGTCGACCGGGTCGGTCGACCGCCAACGGTCAAAAATCCGACCGTTGGGGCTCTGCGGTCGACCGGGTCGGTCGACCGAAAAATCCTGTGAGCACAAATGTACCTCGGTCGACCGTGCCGGTCGACTGATATACACATGCACAGTTTGTGCACATCGGTCGACCGGGCCGGTCGACCGGTTACTGTAAGTTCTGAAAAATCAGAACTTCCAGAACTAGAAATTTTGGTTTTTGGTTTTAGGTCTTGGGTTAAATTTTTGGAACTTGTAAAAACATAGAGTATGAGCATATGTCATACTTCTATCATGTTAAAATAGTTTGATAAAAATCCTTTTGATAAAAACTTGTTTTTTCCATAAAAATGTTTTTCCAAAACTATTGTCTTTCTAAAAAATTTATTTCCAAACAAGTTCACTTTAAATCTAAGTTAGAAAATGGAAATTGAAAATCTTTTTGAAGCCATGAACCTAACTAAAAGGGGTGTGTGTGTGTGATAATCCTATAGCTCTACTTCTAATATCTAGTTTTGACAAAATATCTAAAATATAAATAAAAATACAAATCTTGTTTTCTTCATAGTCTATGCTAGTTCTTTTTCTTCGTAGTCTTGACTCGTTCTTTTCTTCAATATCTTATTCCCGAAGCTTCCTATTGTGCTTTAGCTTGGGAATGCAAATCTTGGGCGAACTCCAAACGTGTGAGTCTTTATGTGGAGTCGTCAAAAGCTGTTCTTGAACCTGAAATCCTTTTAAACAAAATTATTAAATACATAACTAAATATGTTTTGTTATCATCAAAATAACTGGGATAATGGCCTTTGGGCCAACAATCTCCCCCTTTTTGATGATGGCAAAACATATGTAGTTATCACAAAATATTTTGGGTAGAGACTTCAATGAAGCTCCCCCTCAACACATGCATATATAGGAAAACATATGTAACACCATATTTTCATGCCAACAAATGATACCAAATACTCATATCATAGAATAGATGAAGGAAATGAGTTCATTCATGACATAGATAAGAGATACACAAAAACAAAAGATACGCATAAAGTAAATAACCATGTCCATGTCCACAACACATACTAAAAATACATGTCCAAAGCAAAATAAAAGTATAAATAATACTACATATCCAAACACAAATACTACATGTCCAAACACAAATAAAGTACTACATCACAAAATATCTCTCTCAAGATAACTCTCCCCAAATAGCTCTCCCCCTTTTTGACATCATCAAAAGGGGAGGTCACTCAGCAGCATCACCAGCATCTCCAGCATCATCGTCATCGTCGTCCTCCTCGTCGTCGGCATGCTCAGATGAGCTCTGTGCAGCAGAGCCCTCAGCCATCTTCTTGTCACCACCATCTTCTTCCCCTGAGGAAGAAGCAACCTCCTCTGGATCCATGCCATCTACTCTGGTCCGCGGTGGTGGAACAGAAGAACGAGCTCTGGGAGGGAATGGAGGACCGGTGGATGGGAGTCGACAAGCAATCGGAGTCAGGAACGAGCATGTCAAATTTTGTGAAAAGAGCCTGAAACTGAACGTCCACGAATCTCATGGACTCAGCAAAATAGGACATGTCGTTTCGGATCTCCGCCCGAAAAGCAGCATCCTGAATGGAAGAGCATCCATCTCCGCACGAATAGCTGCGTCGCGCTGCTCGACCCAGGCCTGGTGCGCCTCGATCTGAGAGCGGACCTCCGAAGAGAGAAGGGCCTGAAACTCAGGAGGAAAAACAGGGGCTGAAGAGGAAGAAGATCCTGGTGCAGAAGATGAGCCAGGACCAGCAGGAGGAATAGGTGGTTGCACATGAGCGTGTCTACGCAGCTGGGCTTCCATCATCTTCAGGACAACTCCGTTAATGTTGGTCAAAGGATTAGAGGGACTTTCAGCAGATAGATCAAAATCAAGAGCCCTAAGAAGATGGGTAATTAGCATGCCGTAGGGCAAGCTCCTACCCGCAGTACGAATCTGATCTGAAGCCATGTGAGAAGCTATGACTCGAGGAAAGTTTATCTTAATGTCTCGAAGAAGGCAATAGATAATCAATGGTACGGAACCCCTAGCGTGGCTATACTCACCATGTTTGGGGACAATGTTGAAGAAAATAATTTTTGCCAGGACTTGAGCAGTGAGAGTGAACCTACTCACAACTTCGTTCCTTACTAGACCGGGGTTGTCATCCCCGTGGATTAGAGTGGATGCGGTGAGCGAAGACTCACCCTCCGGAAATTCGAAATCATGCAGGTCATGGGTATACACATCCGCTCCACCAGTGGAGAGATGCAGAATTCTAGCAAATCGACCGATAGAAAGGTCGATGTCCCTACCTAAAACTCTAGAGGTGATACGATTACCATCAAATTCGAAATTTGCATAAAAATAAGGAACAAGAGATGTGTAAACTTGCTCTTTGATGGTCAAAAATTCAACTAAATTGTTTGTCTGCAGGATGTGAGGAATATTCAAATGTTCGAAATCTTGAATAACAACAAATCTTCCTGAGTTAATGTTCCTCGTGGAAAGATGGGAGTACCGATCAGCAGCAAGATCATTTAGGAAGAGCCGAACGGGTCTAGGAGCCTGAGATGAAGGTTGAGCAACAGCCTTCCCTTTCTCAGTTCGAGTTCGTTTCGGCATGATGAGTAAAAAGTGGATTTTTAGGTATAAACAAGTTAGGGCACGATCTAGATAGCTAAGTAACCTAATGTATTGACAATAGAAGGAAGATTACAAAGTTAGAAGTGAAGAACCACAAGAAAAATCAAATTTTTACCTTGAGGTGAAGAACTGAAACCCTAGACAGAAAAGTCCGATTTTCTCCAAATCTGGCGGTTGGATTGAGTTGAAACTGAAGATCAGGCACTAGAAGAAGGAATTGGAAGTGGGTTTTAAATTAATTTGAGATCGGTTGAGAGATTAGAGAGATAGAAATTTTTGAGGGAAAAGAAAGTCTCCGGTTCGCGCTGAGAAAAGTGAGAGAGTGAGAGAGAAAGTCAAATAAATACCAATTTTGGGTCAGAATTCGACGATCGGTCGACCGGTCCGGTCGACCGAAACAACCCGAGAGTTCTGAATTTTCAGAACGGTCGACCGGCACGGTCGACCGAATTATCCCGAGAATTCTGCAGACTCGAGCGGTCGACCGGGACATATAGTCGGTCGACCGTTAACAGAAAAGAAATAAAAAATTTTCTTCTCAGGCAGAGTCGGTCGACCGGGGCTTTAGAGGTCGGTCGACCGGCTTTGCCTGAAATCTGTTAACAGCATCTGGCCTAAAAAAAATTTTAAATAATTTTGTAGTCAAAATAGGTATGACATATTAAACATATAGGAATCAGGTTTTAAATCTTCATTAAGTTATTACAACATCAAAATTCATGCAATCCCTTTTTAATTTTATTTTCATATTTAAACAAAGATTTTAAAGATGTTGAAGCCGAATACCCAGTGACGGGTTCTGAACTTCATCCTCTTGATTCCTCTTGAATGAGTTGAGGTGCGCAATTGCCATCTTTAAGGTGTTTGTTTAAATAGGAAATTTTACAAATGTTTATTTTTATTTATGAAAATAATGTGTATATGTATACAAGTATATAATCACAAATTATAAACTATACATGTGGACATACAATAAACAAGGCATGAAACAAGAGATATAGAAGTTAACACAAGGCACATATACAATATGATAGAAAAGTAGTTCTATACAAGCATATATCAATAGAGTACAAAAGCAAACTATCAATTCTATACATATGTATACATGACCAAAAAAAATCAAAAACTTTTAAATGGAGATGTTACCAATTGAAGGGCAATCTCCAAATAGGTGCCTCCACGATAGCGATGCATGCACGATTTGTTCTTTAAGCTCCGATGCATCAACCACCTGGGCACCACCTCCTCCTAAGTCTGGGAGGGTGTAGATCCACCTATACCTGTATCATTTAAATTCGGTGGTTCCTTTGGTACCCAAATCTTAGTGGGTCCTTTGGGGTTAGATCCGGGGCGAACCCAAACAAATTTATTCTTTACATTATTTTTAGCATAGCAAAACTTTTCTAAATGGCCTTTGCGGCCACAATGCGTGCAAATAAAAATTCTACCACTACTATACATAAATGCATGGTTATGTGTGTGTGCATGTTTATGTGTAGAGTGTTTATGATGAACATGTTTCCCTTGGGCTACTCCCTTAGGAAATTTAGATGCAAGCTTGTTAAAATCAAATGCACATTTCTTTAAAGTGTTATCTAAAGAATCAACACGTTTTTGAATTTCAACAAAAACATTTTTATTACTAGAAATCATGGGAGTTTTTCCTTTATTAGCTACCTTATACTTATCAAAATCACTTTTCAATTTTTCAAAAGAACTAGATAACTCATTTTTCTCTTTTAAACAAATTTCAAGTTTGTTCTTCAAAACATCATTTTCCTTTTTCAATTTCTTATTATGAGATTGTGAAATCTCATACCTATGTTGCAATTCTTCAAAAAATTGAGCAAGTTCATCCATTGTAAGATCATCATCATCAATGGAAGTTTCTAGACATACCTTACATGAATCCTCACCTTGTGCCATAAAGCACATGTTGGCGGCGTCGTGCTCCTCTTCGGATTCCGACTCCGAGTCATCCCATGTAGCGGCCAAGGCTTTCTTCTTCTTCCCGTACTTGGAGGTGGTTGCTTGGAGAGCGGGGCAATCGGCAATTAGGTGACCGATCTTCTTGCAATGAAAGCAAGGGCCGGGCTCCTCTCTTTTCTTCTCGAATCTTCCTTGAGGTTTCCCTCTTCGGAAGTTACTTTTTCTTCCCTTCTTGTAGAACATCTTGCCCACCTTACGGATGAGCATGGCGAAATCCTCATCGCAATCTTCCGATGAGTCGTCTTCCTCAATGGTAGTAGGAGTGGCTTTGAAGGCAATCGTCTTCTTCTTTGGTGCCTCCCTCTCTTCTCTAACTTTCATCTCCATCTCATGCGTCTTGAGATTTCCGATGAAGCCGGAGAAGTCCATCTCCTCTTTGTCGTTGAGCTCCTTGAGTGTGGTCGCCTTGACTTCCCAAGCTTTGGGAAGAGCTCTAATCACCTTCCTTATCTTTTGATCATTATCAATCTTGTCGCCTAAGGAAGAAAGAGCATTAGTTATTTTTGTAAAACGGGTGAGCATATCATCAATGCTCTCATTATCAAACATATAAAAATTCTCATATTGAGAACGTAGCAAGTCAACCTTAGCTCTTTTGACTTGTGACGTTCCCTCATGAGTCACAATAAGAATGTTCCAAACCTCAAATGCGGATTTACAATTAATTATGCGTGCAAGGTCATCCTCATTTAATGCTTGGGTCAATGCATACTGTGCCCTAGCATTAGCCTCATAGTCTTTGGAAGTATCCTCGGATCATGTGCTCTCATCACTAGTGGGTTCAATAAAATCTTTGGTTATAGCCCTAGCTACCCTAACTCCTAGGGATTTAAGGAAGAGATTCATTTTCACCTTCCAAATGGGAAGTTTAAACCATCAAACTTGGGTGGGGATTTAATGCTAGAGAAGTCCATGGATGCCATGAATGCACAAGCAAATATAAATGCAACAAAAATGTATATAGCCAAATATGGATCTCCCTAAGGTGGTTAGACCTAAGTTGTAGGGTTAGGCTCTGATACCAATTGAAATCACCTAGAGGGGGGGTGAATAGGTGATGGCTATATGAATTATGGCAATAATGCGGAATTTAAAATTTAACACACAAATAGCACAAATATAGACTTGCAATAAATAGAACAATAAAGGTGTAAGAATTAAAAGGAGTAGAGTTGAGAGAAAATTCGAGCAAACGCAAACGCAAGGATGTGTTTCCGAGGTTCGAGCCACGCTCTACGTCCCCGCCTTCACACTTGAAGGATTTGCACTACTATCGTTGATCCCACCGGATCGCCAATACAAGGACACACTTCTCCCTACACTTGTGATGCCGCAACACCACCCGAAGCTCACTAGCTCCCTTGAGGCCGATGCCTCTACAACTTCACTCAATAAGAAAGGTGATCACACTTGATCAAAATAGCTCACTTGCACAATCCTAGAACCAATGATATAGATGTAGAGCTTGGGATTGTGGTGTGCAAAAACTAGAGAGAAGGTAGAGGAATAGGCTACAAGTTGGGTGTTGGGAATTTAGGCTTTGAAAAATCTTTTGTAAAAGAAAAGAATTGAAATTCTTTGTAAAGCTCTTGTGAAATCTTTTGGAATTATTTTGCAATAGTTGTCTTATCAATATGAGGTGACCCTCTATTTATAGGGGTCAAAAACAGCCTCACAAAATCGTTGGTATCAAATCCCAAAAGAGAATCAGCCAGAAAAAATAGCTGTTGGAACTGTCAGAAAATCTGACAGTGTCCGGTCGACCGGGTCGGTCGACCGCCAACGGTCAAAAATCCGACCGTTGGGGCTCTGCGGTCGACCGGGTCGGTCGACTGAAAAATCCTGTGAGCACAAATGTACCTCGGTCGACCGTGCCGGTCGACTGATATACACATGCACAGTTTGTGCACATCGGTCGACCGGGCCGGTCGACCGGTTACTGTAAGTTCTGAAAAATCAGAACTTCCAGAACCAGAAATTTTGGTTTTTGGTTTTAGGTCTTGGGTTAAATTTTTGGAACTTGTAAAAACATAGAGTATGAGCATATGTCATACTTCTATCATGTTAAAATAGTTTTATAAAAATCCTTTTGATAAAAACTTATTTTTTCCATAAAAATGTTTTTCCAAAACTATTGTTTTTCTAAAAAATTTATTTCCAAACAAGTTCACTTTAAATCTAAGTTAGAAAATGGAAATTGAAAATCTTTTTGAAGCCATGAACCTAACTAAAAGGTGTGTGTGTGTGTGATAATCCCATAGCTCTACTTCTAATATCTAGTTTTGACAAAATATCTAAAATATAAATAAAAATACAAATCTTGTTTTCTTCATAGTCTATGCTAGTTCTTTTTCTTCGTAGTCTTGACTCGTTCTTTTCTTCAATATCTTATTCCCGAAGCTTCCTATTGTGCTTTAGCTTGGGAATGCAAATCTTGGGCGAACTCCAAACGTGTGAGTCTTTAAGTGGAGTCGTCAAAACCTGTTCTTGAACCTGAAATCCTTTTAAACAAAATTATTAAATACATAACTAAATATGTTTTGTTATCATCAAAATAACTGGGATAATGGCCTTTGGGCCAACAATAGTCTATGAGACTTCATTATTGAAATCTACCACCTCTTAGCAGGTGAGAGGATGAAGATCAATGATGTATCGCAGCGGTGGATGTTGATGCTACTCTACCATCTCCAATTGTTTCAGTATTAATTAGGATCTCACAGTTGTGACACCAAGTAGAGATCGTGTTGCTGTATGAGATACTGATTAGATTAAAGACATTGAAAAAGATATTGAGTTATTTGCAGTGAAAGGAACAAGTTGAAACCATAAAAGTGGATGAAGAATCTCAAATTGGTGAGCTAGGTAAGCTCAAATTGAAGACTGTTGTTCTCCATGGCGGTACTGGTAAGGAGGTTCATATAACTCAGCCAGTTAGATTCATTGTTATAGATTTGAAAATAATTGATTTGGTTGGTTGAGCTCGGTGGAGTTCGTTTGGATGAACTACGTATGGCTTGATCCCCTTGGGCAGCCGTACTGGCACAACCGGTTGGATGAGCTGAAATTGATTGATTCTTTGAGTTCAGCTCAGATTTGAGAAATTCATCGAGGTGGAGAATTATGAGGGAGACGATAAAATCTTATTTGTAGAGTTTTTTTAATTCACTGAAGAAGATAGCGCAGAGATCAAAGTTAAACGGTGTGTGGTAGAAGACCAGATGAAGCCGATGACAGTGGGTCGGTCACCCGGCCATGCACAGAACATACACATGGAGAAATATGCGTAGCGGTTGACCGCCCGGTCAACCGTCCAGAAGGACAAAACTGGCTCTACGCTCGATTGGCCGCACAGAGCGCAGTTTGACTCTGAACAAGGAGCGGTTGACCGCTCGGTCGACCGCATGTCGAGGCTGAGCAATTCCTATTATGATTCTTACTTTATTTCTAATCTGATTTCAGATCTATTGATTTTTTTTCTTCAGGTATTCTCTGCAAAGAGGGGTATTGTCCTCATTGTTAGTAACTTTTTGAGAAAGGTGAATTGAAAGTTCTAGAGTTAATTTGTTTGTGAGAGTTCTACGGGCGAGTGCGTGGTTTCTCTAGTTGGATCGTCAGATCACCTTTATAACCTTTGTAGTCCTGTTGTCTGAATAAGATCTTCTCCCTTCTGCCCCAAGCACGTAGGCAAGTTGCCGAACTTCGTAAATAGTTTGTCTCTCACTCTCTCTCTCTTGGTTGTTTGGTTCAAACCATAGTGTTTGATGATTGACTCGGCGTTAGAATGCTGATCTCGGGTAATCAATGTCACAACAAGCTCGGCATGATCTGAGAGCATTGCTCTTTTTATTATCTAACCACTCTAATCCGTCTCAAGTTCATTGCGTACCACCATAAAAAGCAACGAGGGAAGACCACCAACAATCCTTACACTAAAATAAAAAAAACTATGAATTGGAAAAGAACAAAAAATTATGAATTGGATGTCTCTCCATGTGGCCACACAATAAGACGTTAGGTTTGTTCTCCAATGAGCACCGGTTTGAATTCTATAGAGTGTGACATAGGTGAATAGGGTGTATGTACAGGCTGACGATTAACCGCAAGTATTTTCTAAAAAAAAAAAGAAAACTATGAATTGAAATCACAATGTAGTTCTACAAATATCTAATTCTGTACGGTCTATTATGCAAAAAACAAGGTCGCCAGAGAAATAATAAAAGGGACGCGAGCAAAGCGAGCGGGGAGAGAGAGAAAGCAAAGAGGACAGGGAAGGAGGGGCGGGAACTAGGAGGCTCCCCGCACGGAAAACGAGGAAACGTGTTAACGTCTCCCCTCACTCTCTCTCACTTCCTCGGGAAACGGGAAAAGGGTCTTTCTGTAACTTCCTCTTGCCCGCGATCGCCTCGTTGCCGTCACCGCGGAGTATTTTAAGCGGTCATCCCTCCATCACTGCTCATTCCAGTGAAAGAGGATAAGAGGCGGAAACGGGGTTAAAAGACCTGCGGCTGGGAGGTGAGGATCCAGTGCTCCGACGTATTACCTACCGGCGGATGGAGTGGTGGCGGAAGATGGTGAAGCGGGCTCTTGTCGCGGTGGCCGCACGCGTCAAGTCCCGCAAAGACGGTAAGCTTACCGCCCGCTTCTCTCTGCTTCGGCAGCAGTGGGTTCCCAAACTCAATTTTTTCAGCCGAAAAACAAATAAATAATTTGGTAGATGTTCCCAATTTTTTCTTCAATCGATAATTGTTTTTTGGAGTTTATCTCAATCAATAAATTATTTTATTTCCTGTGAAATTATCCAGTTTTTTTTTTTGTTCTGTGCAGTTGAGGGGGCTGGTGGAAATTTACTGTATTGGATATTTCGAACAAAATCAATTAACAGTAAAAGTAGTTGTCCTATCCTGGGATCATACTTTTGTTTGGAATCGCATCCCCGAGATGCCCAATTTTTGTTTGACCGGAATATGAAATATACCTCATTTATTTCCGATTTTTATTTATTTTTTTTTTTTTGCTGAAAACATTTAGTCCCTAATTGAACATAATGCCTTCCTTAATTTAACTAGGAAATTTGGAGATTTTCTTGAATCCTCGGTCATGGTCTTTCTAAATTGGCAATTTTTTTGAAAAAAAATATTTTGAATAATAAATCGAAAAACCTATCTCCCCCCTGAAAAAAATATTTTTAAAAAATCGAGATCTCTTAGATGCCACATTGGCGGGCGGGTGGGCGTTCGTTCCGTCAGCGTGACACCTGCTAGCTAGCGGGAAGTTGGTTTTTGTTGATTCATAGTTATCAATTTGGACGGTTTTTTTTTAAGCTTTTTGTTTTGTACAGGGTTTGCAATCCCGAGAAAAAATATTTGAAAAAAATAAAATTATTTTGTTTGAAACTGTTTACTTCCGAGTGTCACACAGGACATAGAAGATACCGATATGCGTTGCAGTCGTCACGTTGGCAGAGCGAAACACTCCGGCGCTGATGTGACACATGGAGATCAGTTTTTGAAAATATTTTTGAGAGATGCCGATTTTTCAAATTATTTTTAAATTTTTATTTTTTTTTTAAAAAAAAGTGCCATCCTGAGTTCTATTCAATGCTAAAATATAAACAATTTATATGGTTTGTGAATTTTGAGCAGGGAAAGGGATTCTGAAGCTCCACAACGATGTGCAAACTTGTGAGTACCAAGATGTGCAAGTGATGTGGGAGATCCTGCAGAAAACATAGATGGAGCTGATGCATGCACCAGTGCCCAAGAGCAAGAGACCAGATTGGAGAGTGTCTTTACTTTATGGTTGTGGAGTCTGAGTCAGGTTCAACTCAAAACTCCATTGGGATTTGAGAGAGCACAACACAAGGGCTTTCTGCAACATGGGCAAATTTACAAAGAAGAAAAATCAAATGTTCGAAGCTGTTTGCATCTTGAACCTCCTCTGAAATTATGTGTACATAGCTAGCTTGCTTGTCTTTTTCATCCCTTTGAAAGATGAGGAGTTGGGCAAATTGAGGGAGTTCATGTTGATTTTTTTTTTTTAGGGTTTTTGTGGTTGTGGGTGAGATTTTAGAGGGTAAAAAAACTGTAGATTTTCCTTCTCACTGTTTAATTACTCTTTTATTTTCTTAAATATCTCTCTGTGACTGAGAGAGCCTGTTTGGTTAAGGGTGAAAGTAAGGAAGCAAGGAAGTGAGGAAGTGGTAATAGTTCCCTTTAGAACTTGAGAATTGGTTAGTAAATTTTTCGGTGTTTGGATGTTATTAGGAAATGTGATTTGGAAAATGTTATGTCTTTTTTAGTGTTTGGATGGTAATGTGAAAGTAGAAGTGAAAAAGTTGACCACAAAGTGGACCGCAAAATAATATTAAAATAAAAATTAATTAATAAAAATAAAAATGGACAGTAATTAGAATGCAAGTGAGATTTACATGATAAAAAAATTAACTGTTTTATGTTACAACGTATTACAAAATTTACATGACTACAAAATTAACTATAACACTCTGGAAGTGAGGAAATGATTGTGTAAAAGAGAAAAGAGAAAAGGAAAAGGGTTTTCTTATTTTCTTTTTCGGTGTTTGGATAGATAGGGAAGTGAGCAATTATACTTTCTCATTTCCTTGCTTCCGCCCACTTCCTTGCAACCAAACATGAGTGAAACAAATTTTGTCTAGTGTGCTGTAATTGGGATTTGTCTTTTGGCATTTTTTTTTTCTGGGTGATCTCTCAAAGAAAAACAAAAAAGGAAAAAAAACAATAAAACAAAAATTGGCATTATGCTAACTTATGTGGCACACTCGTTTGTCATCTTATGTTTCTAAATTGAAAATAAAAAGTTTTCTTAGTTGGCTTTTGGCCATCGCATGGAAAGAGATTGTAAAGAGTGACCTCTAATTCAAACTATTGAATGCTAGCATGCCAGAGTTACTTGAGTTAAGTGTTCTTTTCTTTTTTCTTTTTTTTTTTTGTATGGCTAAATTTACCAATCTTATCGTAAACTTTTCTAGCTTTTTCAAAATACTATCACTAATTTTAAAATTTCAAATAACTCTCTTAGAAATATTTTTAAAATTTTCAAAAAACTGTCTTTTGTTGGTTAGCCATTTGGTCGGTTAGCACCTACTAATAATCACGGATGTTGGCACACAAAAAATTGATTAAAGCACACATCAATTATTTATAGGAGTGATATAATTTTTTTAGATACTTTTATCTCCGATGAAAAATCTAAAATGTCTTTTCTTCCTCTTCATCCGTACTCCTCCTGCTCCGCTTTTCGAGGCTACCAAGTGTGACTCCTTTTCACATTTTTTTTCAACGGACAATCATACAACATTTTTTCTTTCTTTTTCCTTTTTTTTTAAAAAAAAGGTAGAGTAAGCTCACCGGCTTATTAAAGAGAAAATAATGAAACAAAGTACACATAATTTTAGCCAGCCTAAAATACTAATTCTTGAAGCAATTATCAAAGATCACCCTTCCGAATAAGGAGTTGAAGTTGAGAAACTTGGTATAAGTTTTTGGGCTTGGACTCAACTACTTTGGGATGCCCAAAGGTAAAGGCCATCAGTGAGGGGGTTCATAGTGATCCTATTCAAGCCCAATATGTTATTTTCGCTTATCCCGTGCTTCATCTGAAAATTGATATCACTACGTTTTGATCTTCATTATCATGCTTGCTCCGTTACTAATTTTATATTATATTATATTACCATTAGACTGATACGTGGAGTCTATTCTCCTTAATTATTAGCATGAATTACTTATCAATCTAATAGTACAATATTAGTAGTGCAATTAGCATTACTTTTGATTATAATATTTTTCTGAAACCTTTTTTAATTTTAACACAATGAGATACAAATATGAATAAAATATTCAATCTCTTGGGTTCAGTGACTTTAAAAAATTAAGATATCTAAAAGAAATAAATAGGTACTCATGTGCGCGGGGTAAGGGTCAGAATTTTGTGTGCATGATTTGGCGCACAGCTACTGCAAGCGCCCAAACTTGTAGCCCCACACCTAGGCCACCTCCCATTAATTAATATTAGCACAAGAGCCACGTGAGTAGGCACAAAATGGGAACCAAATTCCAAAGCTCAGAGTCAAAACATATTTTTTAAAATTTCATGAACTAAGTATCATCTCAAAAAATTAGCTTTTTAGATAGAATAATTTAAATCTTTATATATTCAAGATCATCCTCTTGTCTGGCTAACGCGAAACTATTTCTTTTCACGAATCTTAACAATTTCAAGAGCCAATAAGCAATTTGTGGCAACATCCAGCCCATCATATAAATTGTCCTCATAAACCCTAATTTAGTTATGGGCAGATTGATTAGGAATTTGGGTGAGTTGTGGTTTTATATTTGTTGTGATACCAAAACCATTTCATTAGCCGGCTGAATCAATTTCATTTAGGGTTTTTCTTGGTCAAATGCATTAGCTACATAGAGCTGCCTATCAATTATTTATATTTTCATGGGATTTATGATTATCTATTGATAATCAAGGATTTTGCTTATTTGCCGCTGGGGATTAACAATAGAATATTATTTGAAGTAAATTGGGACGGTGAAGCAACTATTTTTTATCTAAAAAGTCATGAATATTTTGAATTGTCTACACTCATTTATATATTATCTTTTCTGATCAGAATATTTTAATGAGTATTCTTGATTGTTACGTTGGATGGATGGAGTAAATTTAGAATATACAAAGGATTGTTTGGCTTGCTACAATGGAAATGCGACAAATGCAGCATGTGTCGTATGAAATAAGCTTTAAATTTTTTGTTTAGTTTAATATTTTTTGGAAAAGATCTATTAACAAGTGAAAAAAAAATAGTTGATAGATATGCACAACAAACCATTTGTAGTTATAAGTTCATTTCTAAGTTGTTTATAGAAAGGGTTTTAAACATAGAAGTTTCTAATAAATTGTTATTTGAATATTAGTCCCTAATAATATGAGGCCCACTTGTTAAGAGTACATATGATTAAAAATCATTATAAATGATAAGAATATTTCGTTAAAGTTAACTAAAATTAAATATTAGATAAAAATACTCTCCTGTCAATATATTGTCTTCGTTTTCTATGGATGTCACTCAATCCTAGAGGATGACTTTTCGAGTCTCATGTCTGGTTGCTCTCTCAGACTAAATGTGTGAGAAATTATTATTTTGAAACAATTTAGAAACTAATATTAAAATATAAATTATATTAAGAACTTGTATTTTAAAAACACATATTTTAATTTTAATTAGGGACTCTTAATTAACGAGTTGGTCTTATATTATTAACTGTAGGGACGGTTAACAAGTGGGTCTCATATTGTTAAGCACTAATATTCAAATAACAATTTGTTAGAAAATCTTACTCTCTCTCTTAACAAGTGAGTCTCTTATTTGTTAGGGACTAATATCCAATAATAATTTGTTAAGGACTAAGATCAAAATATAAAATTTGCTAGGACTTATATTTAAAAACCCGTGAAATAAAAGTAAAATTAATTCAATAAGTTGACAATTTCCTTTTACTGCAGATAACTATAGCTGATATTGCATCAGAGTTGAGCAAAATATTTGCTGCAGGTTTTTTTTTTTTAATTTTTTAATGTTTTAGTTTTCTTTTTCATCTTTCTTACTTACTATGTGGGTTATCAACATAAAATATTCAAACATGTTTACAGCAAATAATGTTGCAGCTCCAATTCCATACAACAAGGCGCTCACAAGGAACTAAAATTATAGCAAAAAAACTACATTAAACAATTATCACTATTTGCCACAGGAGAAAGATACCAAGTCAGCATATTAACTCTTGACAAAATATTTCCCCTAATTGTTTTTTTCCCAATAAAATTGATAAACATAAAAAAGAAATTTGAACTGCATTAAGGATTTTCCTCACATAATAGTAGAGAAAATGATTGACCACTAAGATCCATTCTTCCTATCAAGAACATCATATCCCTCTCGCTCATCACTTTCAACTAATCAACTATAAATATTGTTTGTTTGAATCTCGTAATACGGATATTTATTCTCCTCTCGATGTGGTTCTGATCAGATTTCGAGTTTACTCTCTGGAGGCCGCTTGTGAATTTGAGTTAATAGATATTGCAAAAATTTTCTGTGGGGCACCACAAAATTTCAACCCCCAATTGAGCACTTACCATGCACCAGCCTTGTGTGGATAGATGTCAAAGTTCTACAGACTCTACACAGTAGTTGTTGACATTGACACTCGTAAACAAATCAAACAGCACGCATTTTTGTTCAGTTGCTCCACACATCATCACTAAGCAACACAATTTATTTATTATATATAAAGAAGAAAGACTAATCGATGAACAACACGCTTAGTCTCCCATTAATTTCCCTTTTTTTCACTCTCTAATTCCCCTTTAAAAATAAGGTAGTGTAGCCTACGTCTCTTTGGCCAAGGGGAAAGCAATGGATGTAAATAATATTGTTGCTGTGTGAGGACCCCCACCAACCCTTTTCAAAGTCTAATGTGACTGCCACATGGTGGACTCACACCAAATCACTTGGAGTGGAAAATTCCTTGGGCACACCATTTTCAGCTCCCATTCATTTCACATGGAAGATTATGCTCCATGAAGATTCAATCTTTAGTCTATGGACCATTTGTAATTGTGAAGAAGTGATTGAGTAGTATCTTCTCTTGGCAATCAAGTCAATGGGTCTTTATACCATGCACCTAATTAGTTAGTACTAGGGTGGAGCCAATGGTGACCATGGACCAATCCAGAGGAAGGTCTCAAAAACACCCCACCCCCCCTTTTTTTTTTTGACTTATAGGCAATGACGGATGGACGAAATTATTTTAGTGTGGACGAAATAAAATAGAAGATTAAAGTAAATTTTCAGCATGGGTGTAACAAAATAAAGTAAAAGAAAAAAAAAAGAAGAAGACATAAACGAAGACTTGACCATATATAAACCCCAATAACTTTAATAGAGAACATTACCCTTGAGTTAGGTATCATATATGTATATTTATAAACATAAGACTTTTAAGCTGAACAAATATTACGTAAAAATGTTAAATTATAACACATGCTTTGTAAGTTTTTGTAGAATTCAGTGTGGATGCCAGCCAACACTGAGCTTTATGTAGATCCGCCCCTGCTTTCAGGAACCCCCAAATAGACTCTTTGAGTATCTTTGGTATTGAAGCAATGGTCTTGAAGTACAAATTGTAAAGTTGAAAAGGATTAAATGTCCTGCTTTGACATCAAAGGATGTTGATCTCCCTTTCTAAAATGTTGTTTTTCATCTTTAGTGGAAGAGGTTGTTGGCCCGAAGGCCCATCACTCTAGTTTTGATGATGATCAACTCATGTAGTTATAGTACTAATGATCTTGTGTTTAATTAGTGACAGATTTATGATCAAGATCTTAGTAGGTGTGTAGCTTCAACAAAGGATTTAAAGTCAAGTTTTGGAGCTAGCACGGTTTGATTCAAGAGCTTGTGCATCAAGACCACATCAAGTACTCAAGAGGAGTCTAGCTCTATAGATCGTGTTTGGACCAAGTCAAGAAGATGAGAAGACTTCAAGTGAAGACTTCATGAAGACTTGTGTCTAGGTTTGTTTTTAGAAGATTTTATTTTTAGATAAAATGTAAATGATAGAATAGTTGGTGGATTTCTCAAGTATACATATATACACACACTCTTGATTTAGTTTGTTTTAGAAAAGAATAATTTTCATTTTAGAAAAGATTTTTCTCTTTGAAAAAATATCATTTTGGTTTTTGGTATTCTAGTTTACATATTTTATCCAAAATCATGTTAGTGCTTTATGTCAAAAACATAGATATTTCACCATATTTGTGTAGTGGATCATATCCATACACACTATGCTTCAAATGAGTTTAAATATCTTGTTTTTGTATTTGGTGAAATTTTTAGAAAAACAAGTTTTGGAAAATCTACTTTGGAA
This sequence comes from Agave tequilana, assembly GCA_038442645.1. Taxonomy (NCBI): domain Eukaryota; kingdom Viridiplantae; phylum Streptophyta; class Magnoliopsida; order Asparagales; family Asparagaceae; genus Agave; species Agave tequilana. The sequence goes on from JAVJIF010014701.1 coordinate 105,310, forward strand.
ATACAGTTTTTCATTTGAGCCAATTTTTTAAGTTACAAAAATAGTCCAAATCATTTGTAACATGCCTTGATTTTGTGCAAGCATGTTTGTTTATCAAAGTATATTGGTAAAACTATTTTTGTAGATTTTCTGTGGTTTTATGGGATTTTATTTCAATCAAAAAGACCAAGATTTTTATCCCTTAAGATTACTGTCTGCTTCAGCCGGTCGACCAGACGGTCGATCGTAGCTTGAAGTCGGCCGACCGTATCGGTCGATCGACGTGCACAGCGTGCACGCCAGTATCTGGCTGGAGGGCCGGTCGACCGAACCCGGTCGACCGTCCAGAGAGGTCTGCTCTCTGGAAAGCCCCGGTCGACCAGGATGGTCGACCGGCAGAGAGTTCTGCTATCTGTTTCAGAGCCTCGGTCGACCGGCCGGTCGACCGCTGCCCCAACGGTCAGAAAAATGACCGTTGGCGGTCGACCGGGCAGTCGACCGACAGGCCACCTGGATCCCAACGGCTAGTTTTTCTAGCCCTATAAATATGGGGGTTTGGGTGCTGTTTTCTCCAAGATTTTAAGTAGATTTTTACAACAGTTTTTCTTACTCTTTCAAGAGGTTTTCTCCACTTATTTGAGAGCAAATATTTTCAATCAAAAGAGGAGTTTATCAAGAGTGTTTAAAAGAGAATTTCTTTGAGTTTTCCTCCACCATTTCTTTCCTTGTTTTCTCACACAAACACTTGAGCAACCCATTGATTATTCATTTATAGGAGTGTTGTAATGAGATAGTTTTAGGTGATCAAAGTTTGTGATCACCAAAGACTTGTTCTTTGTACTTTGAGGAGGCGGACGAGTGCGTTCGCGTGGTTTAGAGTTCGTGTGTGAACTCTTGGTTTGAAGTGTGGCCTCGGCGAGCTGGTGGGCTTGCGGTGTGTACGGGACTAGAGAGTCCGAGGGATTGTAGGTGTTGCGGCACCGAGGAGTGATCCATTGGGATCGAGCATAGTGAAAATCCTTCGTGTGTCGAAGGCGGGGATGTAGAGCAAGTGTGCTCGAACCTCGAAACAAATCTTTTGTGTTTGCGATTGCTCACTCTCTCTCTCTCTCTCTTTGTCTCTTTGTTTATATCTTGCATACTTTTATTATGCTCATCTTTATATGCTAGATATTCATTGTGTGTTCATATTGTATATGCTTGGGTTTGTTTGCTAACACTTCTATTTAACCAAGAGAGCCAACGCGGCACCTCAATCCTTATCTACGGGAATCTAGAGGAGTTAGTCCAGAGCCCTTCACGGGGAATTCGGTTACACTTTTAGCGGTCCCCGTTTTCTCATAAGCAAGATTAGTCTATAACACATCTTTATTCCCAGATTTCTTTCTTCATACAGAATAGTTATTAAAAATTTCGGTAGCATCTCCTCTAAAATTTCACCTTTTTCCTCATACAATATAACAATTTCGGCTCCAAGGCCTACTTATATCCAAAAAGGATTCTGGCCACCCGGCCTATATATCTCAAAGTATAAAGGATCTCCAATAACACCATATTACAACCATAAAGGGTTCCCACAATATACTTTATATCATATGCTTTCCATACATAACTATAACTGCATCCAACATCACATGAAACCACAACATGATTCACCATACATAAACTTATAACATCCCATCCCAAGCACCACAAGTTCCAATTACGCTAATACAAGATGAGGATTACATGGGATACTAGCAACAAAAACACTTTTGACTAGGAATCTCTGAATTAAAACATACATAGATGCACATAGTGAGCAAGCAAAAATAATAGTTTGTAAGACATGCCATCATGCTCATATTTACTCCAGCTACATTAGGCCTTTACCTTTATCCGGACCTGAAAAGGAAAACAAAATGAAGGGAATGAGCTCGACGGCTCAGCGAGTAAATTTCATAACCACCATACAAATGATATCATGAATATTAAATTTTGCATGAATATAGGTACTTCCTTATCCGATTTAACAATTGCAAGTTATGAATTGCTAGCCTTCTTTATGATTACTAAAAGTTCCCCATAGACTTATGCACAAGTTCTTAACTTGCCCTAGCCTGTACTAATCATTTTCATTTTCTTATTAATTACCGTTAATACAATACTTCAATTACTTACTAGGACACATCCACATATCACCCCAATCATAGGGTGCTAATTTACCCCGTCTTCTCCCGCCTACCGGCTCCCGCCCGGCCCTTCCTCTTAAAAAATGCAACAAGACATATAAATATGGCATAAGCATACGTATTCATGTGTATATACGTGATCCCCCATGATCCCGTCTTCTCCCACCTACCGGCTCCCGCCCGCCCCTTCCTCCTTATATAAATAATATGAATGCACAAACATTTCTCACCGTCTTCCCCCCTCCTACCGGCTCCCGCCCGGCCCTTCCTCCTTATATAACAATCATAGGAAACATCAATATATCATACATTAACACATATATCATATCAAAAGTGTACTTTTGCATAAGTTACCCAATTAGTATGTTTTGATAGATTACATAACCGACGTGTTCATGTATCACCCACACACCCAATCATGATATTATACAAGTATAACCATAGTAATTTGTACAATTGTGATTCATGCGGAAATGCTTAGGTATCATGATTAGTGACTTAAGTATCACACATACGTAATATGCAACATAGTTACTAAGGCATATTTACACTCTAGCAAACATCCATCACTACTTACTTCACCTATGCATCACCATACTTGACATGCAACTACCTTCTAATAAAAAAAAGAGTAATTATAGTACCAATTCTATGTAGAATTAATTTGCATGCTACTCTACACCATTCTATTACACTTTCTTCAAATTCCTTTTCATCACATACATAAATTTCTAAATCTATGATTCCTAAATCAAAAGTGTAAAGTGAGTATGGAATTTACTCACTATTATAGATGGGTTCCCCACTTGAAATTTTAGATCAATCCCTTTACTCAATTTTCTAGCAAAAGACATGAATCTATTAGTTATAAAATAACTTACAAGAGGGAGGAAATAGTGGAGCATGAATTTACCTTACCCAATTTCGATTTCTGAAAATTGGGAGTTTTTTAGGACAATCGAAAATTAGGGTTTCAGACATTCCCCTTCCACCACCCAAGTTCAGGCTCTTCTCCTCGACTCCGGCCAACAGGAGGTTCCTCCGACGAAACCAGGCCGACCCGCGGCCTGGTATTGCCGCGATCGCGCGGCTTTCCGCGGCTGCGCGATCGCGCGAGGCTGTGCGCGGTCGCGCACGGCTGGGCGTGGCCGCGTGGTGGCGCGAGGCGTGAGGACAGCCCTTGGCTCCGGCCGAGGCCCAACTGAAAGAGGGAGAGGGAGTTGTGAGGGAGGAGGATTTTTTTTTTTTTTTAGGTTTCAGGTGTGGAGAGATTTGTTTTACAGAGAAGAGAACTCTTCTCAGTTCTGAGGTAATGGGGTTGCCCATTATGCACCAAAGCCCCTAATAACCCAACATTAGCAAGGCCTCCTCCCCACTAAGCTTGCCACTTGGCAAGGCTAGGATCAAATTGATCCTAGCCTTACACTTCACCCCTCTCATGCAACCTACCCTTCCACTAACTAGAAGTCAATAAAAAAAAATTTATTTACAATACTTAGTATTTCTCTAAGTATACTCTTATTGGAAATACCATTAAATATACCTAAATGCAAATATTTAGGGTATACTCCCATATACCCTAGTATCATATACATGTTGTCATAAAATACCAATATATATATATTCTATGAATTCCCATTTGTGCCATAAATCCCAAAATGACAACATAAAAATAATACTAATTCCATGATTATATTTATTACTGTTGGTATTTATTTAAGAAAGAGGAATCATAATTAAAAAAAAATATATTCCTATCTAGCTGACGCTTAATATACTGAGGAAATAATAATTAAATAGATAAAATTTAGGCCGTTACAACACTCTTGTGTTGTACGTGGTGTTTAGTTTAAATAGTTTGTTTAAGTCATAATAGTTTTTAATTCCGCATTATTTGGCATTTAGTGACCATTAGATTAGCCATTACCTATTCACCCCCCTCTAGGTGATTCTACAATTGGTATCAGAGCCAAGTACTCTGAATTTGGGTCTTACAACCTAGAGTTAAAGATCCTCATTTTTAGGCTAATCATATTATTTTGTACACACACCATGGACTTCATGTCACCACCCATATTTGACATTCTTAACATTCAAATTTGAAGGTTAAGATGTCCTTGTACCTCAAAGCCCTAGGCATTCATGTCTATCTTGCCACAACTAATGATGCATATTGTTTAAATGGTAAGAATCTTGAGGCTAATACAAAAGCCCTACATGCTTTAAAGTCAACCCTAGATGATGTTTATTTATCTAGGATTGCTAACATTGATTCGGCTTTTGTAGCTTGGAACATCATCACCTCCCTTGGCGAAAAGGATCTATATTATGCCGGGAGCGATTCGGACGTTGGAGCGACACCTCCAACTTGTGCTATATGGTCCAAGGGGATAACCCCCTTGAGGTAACTACCGAATCCGAGGTAGATGAAAATGACATGTCATATGATGAACTTGCTTCATTTTGTCAACAACTTCTTGAGAAATATGACATTAAGAAAGATAATAAAAATTTGAAAAAGAATTTTGATTGCATGCATAAGAAAATAATTCTCTTAAGAATAATATTGCATGTTTAGAAAAAGAAAATTAATTTTTGAAAAATGAGAATGTTTCCTTGCTTTCAAAATTGGATGATCTTTGTGAAGGAAACACAAATTTGAAAAATGAAATTATTTGGTGGAAAAACAAAAGATGTTGTTTTTCAAGAAAACTCTTGTTTAAAAAGAAAAATTTGTGAAAAAAATTTTTCTAAAAAGAAAAAGGAAATTGTTTCACATTCTCACCATGCTTTACATGCCACCATTGATGAAAGTGAGATTAAATTTTTGAAAAATAAAATGGATTGTTTGAGCTCCACTTTGAGCTCATGCGCATTTAACCATTCTAGATTGGAGTCCTTATTTTCAAAGAAACAAGTTTCACACATTCATGTACATCATCATCATGCATATGCTTTGTTGCACGTCATGCTCACACTCACACTCATAAGCATCCTAAGGTGTACAAATGTACACATTGTGGCCGTAAAGGCCATTTAGTAAATTTTATTTTGATAAGATGCATCATATTAATTTTGCTAATCATAAAAATGTTTGGGTTCCTTACAAAGCTAACCCCCAAGGACCCAAAAAATGGGTATCAAAACCCCACCTTGTGTTTTTGATGTAGGTGAGGGCTCTCACAAAACGTGAGAGGGATGGTGCCTTGATGGTGGATGCACATGGACTTGATGGACACATATATAGATGCATCGCTATCAAGGAGGTTTAGTGGGTCAACCACATGTTTGGAGATTTGGAACATAGTTCCCTGGTTGGTAACTATTTCTAAACTCTTAATTTATTTACATGCTTGTTCATATGTCATATTTTTAGCATGTTCATGTTTTAGGTTTTGTACTTCATGTGGTAAACTAGTTTAAAGGTAGTTTTTATCAAAACTTGTATTTATACATGTACAAATAGTGAGCAACATTTGATTCATATACGTTTGCACTTCATTGTTCATTTGTACTCACTATATGCACATGTATAGCCTAGTTTTGATGATTCTTTTTTTATACTTGTTTTGTCAATTTTCATGTTTTACTTCATGTATATGTAATTTTTATTCAAATCTAATAAATATACATGTATACCCGTGAGTCTTTTGCTTTCATGCAAATATCTTTAATAGACTCTTTTATGTTTGGGATATGTATGCATATTGTTTGATTTAGATAAATCATACATATACCTAGAAGTTTGTTTTGTTTTTAAAATGAAAAATGAATTTTCATGTTTGTTTTGAGCTTCATTGATTATTTTCATGAAAAATGCTAAAAACATGATTCTTGTACACTCACACTTTATTTGTTTATTCATGACCTTATTTCATGACTCTTTTTGGGCTTTATCGATTTTGAGTGTCAACTTTTGTGTATTTGGTATGATTCATGAAAAATATATATATTGATTTCATGTTTTTGAAGGATCTTTAACTAGTTTTTCAAAAATTACTTTTAACTAGTTAATTATTCTTCATTTGGAAGAGATTTTCAATGCTCAACTATTTTCAAAATTATTTTCGAAAACCCCTTCCAACCTTAAAGGCGGACGGCTGGGCGAGTATGCCTTGTAAGCTTATTGAAAATCCTTTACCTTGTGCTTATAAAGGGTGGTAGGTTATGAGTATATACTTTATTTATATTGTTATTTTCAATTGGTATCATTGGATCTTTCAATTGGTATCTAAATTGATAATTTTGTATATACTCATATTTTGTTTTCTCTATATATGTATGCTTCATTATTTCCATAATATCAATTTTTATTGGTATTCTATTTCTCATATATATATGATTTTCATGTGCTTGCTTTACAATTGGTTTACATTTTTAAAGCACAAAATTAGTTTATGCTAAGCTTAAGTTAAAACTTTATTTTCAATTGGTATCTCAATTGACTTTTTTTAATAAAGCTTATGCATAGTTTTTCAATTGATATCAATATGTTTCTATTTCAATTTGTTATAAATTTATAATTGATATCAATATGATTTTTTTTTTACAATTGGTATCTAAAAATTTTGTTTATAAGATATCTCAAAATTTGTTTTATTGAGAAAAATTCGAAATTTTGTTTGAACAATTAAAAATCAAAAACATTTTTTATTTGTATTGCTTATATGCAAGGAGAGCTAAACATCTCTTCTACATATAGATTCATGTTGAGTGTATCTTATATTGAGGAGCTTGACAACTCTTCTTTATGCGGTACACGTGTGTAGGGGGAGCTTTCACATCTCCTCTTATGCATTACATATTATGTGTTATGTGAATTAGGGCTTGTCATCTCTTCTTCATGTAATGCATATATGTAGGGAAGCTAACTTAGCGTCTTCCTCTTCATGAATGTATATTGCATATAACTCTTTATTGATTGTTTTAATTTGACCCTTATTTGATCTCTTTGTTTATGACAAAAACGGGGAGAAAAATTTATTCATTTTGTTTTTACTTTAACCCCTTGTTGATGATTGACAAAAGGGGGAGAAGTATTTGAGATATATGCATGTTTTCCTCCTTTATTCTTAAGAGGGGATTAGTATTGTGTTTATGCATATATGTTTTGTATTGCAAATAGGAAAAAAGGATTTGATTTATTTATGCTTGTTAGCATGTTTATCTCCATACATTTGTGTACATATTTTTATGCTTCATTGCCATATTTATGTATTTATTGTTATGCATGAGTTAAGGGGCAGCTTCTTTGGAGCTTTACTTTAATCCATGCATATATAACTTCATGAGTTTTATCATCATCAAAAAGGGGGAGATTATTGCCCGAAGAGGCCCATCACTCTAGTTTTGATGATTATCAACTCATGTAGTTATAGTACTAATGATCTTGTGTTTAATTAGTGACAGATTTATATCAAGATCTTAGTAGGTGTGTAGCTTCAACAAAGGATTTAAAGTCAAGTTTTGGAGCTAGCACGGTTTGATTCAAGAGCTTGTGCATCAAGACCACGTCAAGTACTCAAGAGGAGTCTAGCTCTATGGATCGTGTTTGGACCAAGTCAAGAAGATGAGAAGACTTCAAGTGAAGACTTCATGAAGACTTGTGTCTAGGTTTATTTTTAGAAGATTTTATTTTTGATAAAATGTAAAGGATAGAATAGTTGGTGGATTGCTCAAGTATACATACACACACCACTCTTGATTTAGTTTATTTTAGAAAAGAATAATTTTCATTTTAGAAAAGATTTTTCTCTTTGATAAAATATCATTTTGGTTTTTTGTATTCTAGTTTACATGTTTTATCCAAAACCATGTTTAGTGCTTTATGTCAAAAACATAGATTATTTCACCATGTTTGTGTAGTGGATCATATCCATACACACTATGCTTCAAATGAGTTTAAATATCTTGTTTTTGTATTTGGTGAAGTTTTTAGAAAACAAGTTTTGGAAAATCTACTTTGGAAAATACAGTTTTTTTCATTTGAGCCAATTTTTTCAAGTTACAAAATAGTCCCAAATCATTTGTAACATGCTTGATTTTGTGCAAGCATGTTTGTTTATCAAAGTATATTGGTAAAACTATTTTTATAGATTTTCTGTGATTTTATGGGATTTTATTTCAATCAAAAGATCAAGATTTTTATCCCTTAAGATTTCTGTCTAGCTTCTGCGGTCGACCGACGGTCGACCGTAGCTTGAAGTCGGCCGACCGTATCGGTCGACCGACGTGCACAGCGTGCACGCCAGTATCTGGCTGGAGGGCCGGTCGACCGACCCGGGCGACCGTCCAGAGAGGTCTGCTCTCTGGAAAGCCCCGGTCGACCGGGACGGTCGACCGCAGAGAGTTCTGCTCTCTGTTTCAGAGCCTCGGTCGACCGGCCGGTCGACCGCTGCCCCAACGGTCAGAAAAATGACCGTTGGCGGTCGACCAGGGCGGTCGACCGACAGGCCACCTGGATTCCAACGGCTAGTTTTTCTAGCCCTATAAATTGGGGGTTTGGGTGCTGTTTTCTCCAAGATTTTAAGTGGATTTTTACAACAGTTTTTCTTACTCTTTCAAGAAGGTTTTCTCCACTTATTTGAGAACAAATATTTCCAATCAAAAGAGGAGTTTATCAAGAGTGTTTAAAAGAGAATTTCTTTGAGTTTTCCTCCACCATCTCTTCCTTGTTTCTCACACAAATACTTGAGCAACCCATTGATTATTCACTTATACGAGTGTTGTAGTGAGATAGTTTTTAGGTGATCAAAGTGTTGTGATCACCAAAGACTTGTTCTTTGTACTTTGAGGAGGCGGACGAGTGGCGTTCGCGTGGTTTAGAGTTTGTATGTGAACTCTTGATTTGAGGTGCGGCCTCGACGAGCCAGTGGGCTTGCGGTGTGTACGGGACTAGAGAGTCCGAGGGATTGTATGTGTTGCGGCGCCGGGAGTGATCCATTGGGATCGAGCTTAGTGGAAATCCTTCGTGTGTCGAAGGCGGGGATGTAGAGCAAGTGTGCTCGAACCTCGAAACAATCCCTTGTGTTTGCGATTGCTCACTCTCTCTTTGTCTCTTTGTTTATATCTTGCATACTTTTATTGTGCTCATCTTTATATGCTAGATATTCAATTGTGTGCTCATATTTTATATGCTTGGTTTTGTTTGCTAGCACTTGTATTTAACTAGAGAGCCAACGCGGCACCTCAACCTTATATCTAGGGGAATCTATAGGAGTTAGTTCGAGCCCTCACGGGGAATTCGGCTACACTCTTGTGTTGTACGTAGTGTTTAGTTTAATAGTTTTTTTAGGTCATAATAGTTTTTAATTCCGCATTATTTGGCATTTAGTGACCATTAGATTAGCCATCACCTATTCACCCCCCCTCTAAGTGATTCTACAGAGTCACACTAAAAAGATCTATGATTTAGTGTGTATATATATTCAAGTATACTGATTGAAACTTTAACCTGCACACAAAATAATGAATTTTAGATTAAGAATTAAGGTGTGCAAGTGTTCAATTCAAATCCGCTGTAGCAAGGCTATGCAGGTCGTGATCCTCAGGGAGGGCTAGCGATAGAAGCGTTTGTAAGATTCTCTAAAAATTATTTATTTTTAAGTTAAGTTAAGAGGAAGCGGTTTTTTACAATGAGTCGTTAATAAAGAATTGGGAAAAGAGTTGTGATTTATTCTACAAAAAGAAAAGAAAATAAAATAAAATAAAGAAATACTAACCTTGGTTGAAGAATAACATGAAATCTTAACACTTTCTACCTTGCTTTTGGAGGCATGAACGTATAAAGCATAGGATCGATCTCAGTCCCCTGTTCGCATTAGATCATCAAGCCTTGGCAAGTATGAATTGATACGCACCTTGAGGAGGAGAACATCTCCATGAAATATCGTTAGCTCTCGCTAAGACTCGTTATACTCGTGCTTCAGAAATCACATTGCATGCTCATATAAACCAACATAGATCAAATAGAAAAGAAGAGAAAATAAAAAGAAAAGTAAAACATAAGAACAATGAACAAAATAAAAAGATTACCTTTATTAATTAGTACAATGGCAGAGAAGAGGAAGGTACATCGGTCTCACGCTCAATATAAGCCTC
>JAVJIF010014702.1:0-78786 GCA_038442645.1 Agave tequilana
ATAATGTCCAAATTTTTTACAGTTGTAGCATTGGACGTTTTTTGTTATTTCCACGTCCAGATATGAATCTTCCCCGATTGCTTCATCCTCGACATCTGAAGTTTTGGACCTCCACTTGATTTTGAGTGGTTTATTGTTTGGGACCACGACCCCTACCTCTATCACGACCATGACCTCTACTATGTAAGCCTCGATCATTTAGAGACAACTTTGACTCTAATGCTTATTCCAACACTATAAAACTAGTCTTCTTTTGCATGCGTGTTCATGAACTTGGAGAGATCCCAACAGTCCTCTATTAAGATCTTTTCAAATTTTTGGACTCCTCAATTGCTGTCACCACGTGCTCGAACTTTGATGTGAGAGATTGGAACAATTTCTCCATCACTCGAATGTCCTCCATCTTCCTCTCCTTTCTCCTCATCTTTATTCACAATTAAAAGTAATCGTGAATAATAATCAGAAATTTTTTTCTTCATCTTTTATTTGAGCGGCTTCAAGATCGTCCCTAAAGTTTGGAGGCGAATTCGCTTCACTCTCTCGACTCTTTTATAGATGGTAGAAAGGAATTTCCATGCTTCCTTACTCATCGTTGCTTCGGCAACTCTCTCGAAGAGGACTCGTCCAACCCTTGATAGAGTAGAAAATGAGTCTTGCTATCCTTCTTTCTTTTCTCTCTAAAAGCCTGCTTTTCTTCGGCAGTGTAGGAGCAGCTTCTACCTTCGGCTGTGAGTTTCTTGCACCCATCAATGATTAGCTCCTACAACTCTTGAGAATCAAATAGAGCTTCATCTGAATTCACCAACTTTCATAGTTATCCTTCGATAACTTAGGTACTTGTGAACTGACGAGATTGTTGGTAGAGGCCATGAGGAGAAGAGAAAATGAAAGAAAAGATTGAAATGGTTATGATACCAATTGTTGTATATAAGTCTGCGGACTAAATACTATAATCTAAAATTTTAAATAGAGAATGGATTTAATTTAACTTTTTTTCTTCCTTACTTGCTTGAAAAAACAAAGAGGCACACTAGCAGTTTTAAGCTTCAAAGAAAAAACTTATAAGAATGCAAACTATCTACTTTAATGTCATAAACAAATGACAATAAAATAATGCATATATATGACACTTTAACTTCTCCAATTAATGGTGATTCTTTCATTTCTCTAATGATGATGAATCTTCTAATTCCACAATTTATGATGACTGTTTACTTCTCCACTAATGCCATAAATCGCATTTTAAGATGACTATTCAATTCTCCACTAATGCTATAAATCACATTCATTTTGATACTTTTCAAACTTCTCCACTAATATCACATTCATTTTAATTTATAATTCCAGCATGCTCATCATTGTTAGTTTATTCCTCTTGCTTCCCAAGTTACCATACAAATGGCATTCTTTTTCTTAGAACCCCTAATTCTACTTTATCTTTATCACTCATCTATGATCTCCAAAGTTATGCTTTACTATGGATGTGTCTTTTGCAGTGAAGCCCTTGGAGTATGAGCTAGAAATTTTGGAAACTATTTTTAAGCAAGTAACTCTCACCACACCATTTTATTTTTATTTATTTTATGAATGGAAAGAAGGAAGGAACAAAATTTCTAGGATGTATCTTCATTCTCAATGCAATGTCATCCTTTATTTACTTTTTTCCATAGTCGTTAAAAAAATTTTAGAAACATTAAAGTGTGTTATGATTGATGAGAGCAATAAATATAGAGTAATATAAAAACTCCTAAATAATAAATTCTAATTATTATAGTATTTTAATCTTGAATCTAGTTGTATTTCTTAACACACTCCCATGCAAACTCATAATCGATGAAATATCAAAAGTTTGAGTGATGAGTAAGAAAAGGAAACTATGATGATAAATATAGGCTGAAATAAATGAAAGTTAATGTTGAAGATTGATGAAGAAAGGTGAAGCGACATTGGCAGATTAAATGAGAGCAACACAGTAGAACGTAAAAGAGAGATGTAGGGGCAAAAAATCTTAGATGGGCGTCTCATCAGAATCCGACGAGAGCGTGAACCTGGTCAAAGGAGCCAGAAGCAGAATCTTGGATGGGCAACATTGTCAGATTGGACTACGTGACGCTCGAGAGTTTGGGCGGAGAAGAATCTTTGGGTTGACCATGCTTGTCGGAATTAGATGAGGGACACTGCAAAAGAGCCCTGAGGAGCAACTAATTGTCAGAACTAAAACAAATTGAGAGGCATGAGAGAAATTTTGATTTGCGCAAGCGAAAAGTGGTCCAACACTAGGCACACCTTACAGAGCACAACCCAGTACAAGCTCGAGGTCAGTGTGAGAATGATGATCCATAGAAGATTTTGATGGGGGCTAGAATTTGAGAGAGATGATTCGATTCCATAACAAACTAGATGGCGAAACTAAGTTTGTATATTATTGATAGGTACAAAAACCAGCATGTACCTATAAGGATTTTAGAAAACCACCATGAACATATTTTAGTATGGTAACCTAAGGATAAAGCCAACTCTGGCCCTAGTTGTGAAATGGGAGCCAAAAGACAAGCAAAAAATTTCCCACTAAAAGAGAGAAGGTTGTTACCATGATTCTTCCATGATATGGACATAATTGCTCAAATTTAAACAAAGTAGTACTACACTATTCAGGACAGCAGATGCGCACTCCTCCTCCGTTTGCAATGATGAGATCTTGGGGGCAACTTTTCTTGAAGCACAATTCACGGCCACCTCTCAATATTCTCCTTTCTTTTGTGTTTAAATTGCATGTTTTGCCTCCATTTTACACGTGTGAAAATCTTTCGTATGTAATCTTCAATCATGAATGACAACGGTACAGTATTCTACAGAGAGGGGGAGAGACAGGCCACCTCTCTTTTGAATTAACCTTGCATGCCGCCAACCCACGCAAAGAAACACAAACAACATCTTGCCTGCAAAATGGGGAAAAAATTCGCACACAAAAGCCTTGTTGGTCAAGCATTGGATTTGCACTAAGATCGTGTTTAAATTGTGTGCTTGGACTCGGAGTGTGGACTCTTGCACTCACATTCAAAAGTTACCAGTATCAATTGACAGAAAATGTAACTGCCCTCTGTTGCCCATATGAAGCACGTTGTGGTGAACTCAGAGAATAACGAGTGCGTAGGGCTAGGGCTTGGGGTTTCAGGTCAGGACAGTGATGGGAAAAAGAGAGAAAAGATGAGAGTGGTGTCGGGGGTTGGAATAGAAATAGAGATATATTGTTATTCTGTTTAAAATAGTAATTTGTTCATTTCATTCAACTGTCAGAGCTGCTTCACTTCTTCACCCCGTGGAAAAATATAGTCTTAATCAGTGGATCTGCAACCATGCATTTCAAAGGTATGCAGTCTAAACTACTCCCTCTTCACAGTTCTGAGTGAGGTCATACTTCAAATCTATGTGCTTGGTCTTGCACGGAGCTCCGCATTCTTCACGTGACCGGTTGGACGGAGCCTCCTTGATTTCGATCTCGACACGCTGTGAGATCTCACTGAATACACAAGATAGAGAAGAACATATAAGAAAGCCAACATAATTTTATGTGGTTTGGCCGACGAACTCTGAGCTATGTCATAGGACACCGATGCAATGCAAGAGAGATTCATTATAAGAGATAATTACAATCAAGAGAAATCTCATCTCTCTAACCTATCTTTCTCCCCTCTCTCTCTCTCTCACATTCTCACACGATGAGAGATGCAACCAAAAGTCACTCCACTTTACATCCCATGAGGTCCTATATTATGCTGACATAAATCTAGCACTACTCATTATTTAGTAATAGCCTATACCACTAAATAATTTCACTCTAGTAACCCAAGTCCCTGATGTACTCCTGCAGTCTAACTCGACTACAACTGCCACAAAGCCAACCTGAACGCTAATTCGGATACGAGACACAAATCCAACACCATGGTGCTACTAGTCTATTGCAACTTAATGTTGATGAGTGAGGAAAATCTGGAGGTCACAAAAAGGCATTATAACCATACTACCAAGGTGTAATGCATATAGTCTCAACGTTAGTGTATCCGTGGAGTTGTAAATCCAATCGGCCATAACACACAACATATTTTATCGTATTCTTTAGATTCGACACATCACTCTCTTAATGGCGTTCCAATGAGTTATGAGTACAACAAATATTCGATTGGAAACGACCGAGCAATCCAAGTAGAAAGGAGGTGTTGGGAAAGCATACAACTTTGCATATATCAGGAACTTGACGAGACATTCGACTATGGGATCCATGCCATCTTCAACCGCTCATCAAGTTTTTCCTTGGGCCTAATTCAAATTTCAAAACTTCAAACGTAGAAAGGAAGTGGCATGCATATACGCTGCCCCCCGACACAAATTGCCCAAGTCAGGTTCTTCTCTACTCCACAACTCATAGAGTGTGAAGGAACTGACTTGGAAAGCACAGGGTTTAGCACATCGGCAACAATAAGCAGCATGTCTCCAAGAAAGAAGTGTGTATTCGCTTGTGCCATCATGTCGCGAACCATGTTAAGCAATGTCTATTCTTGCTCCGCTTACATAATTTTTCTATAGAGTGCAAGTAATATTTAGCTGTCGAATGATCCTCTTCTTCTCAAAATGTTCTTTGAACTATTCAGAGAGATATTAGCAATCGTACTTATGTAGCATTTTCACGCTCTTGTCAAATCTATTCTCAATCTTAGCAAATAATGATGAAAGCATATCGTCGCTTCAGATTTGCGGAGATTAGATAGACATGATCATATCTTGAATAATTGTCAATGAGTGTGATATAACAAGGGTCCGTTATGAGCATTCACACTAAAAGGCCTACAAACATCATAGAGTTCTGTTCAGAGTGAAATTTAGTTAAGAACAAGGCTTCTCGTTCAAACAGAAATAAATTTGAGTTCAACTCTAAATTATGTTCTTTGATGTTTCTTTTTATGTGAGGTATAGGTTGAATAGAGATCTGGCATCAATTAAGATTGATGGATGGTTATGATTTCGTCAGAAACGAAATATATAAATAGGGTTTGTTGGCTCTTTTCTGACTAATACAATAGATTAAAAGATTGAAAGAAGATTGAGAAAACTACGGGAAGAGAAATTGAGATAATCTTGTAATCACTTCATTTATTATAGTAAAATCTAGATATTTGGCAATTTTTCCTATATACATAAGGAAGGAGGGGGTTCACTTTTTCTATACATATTCAGCAAGCACAATGGACCACATCTAAATATGTTCTCTCATAGAGTAAAGAAAGAAATAATAATAAATTAAAGTAAACAAAGGGAAAAAAGACACCAAAAAAAGAAGAAGAAGAAGAAGAAGAAGAAGAAGAAGAGAAGAAAAGAAAAAAGAAACCACATTCTTTCTTTCTATTAATATTCACTCAAAAAATTTGAATCATTAACAAGGAGGAGGTATATTTCTCTACAGACATAAATCTAATCATGTACACACATCTACCACCATAATTTGTTCATGATTGCTATGAAGAAGCACATGCGTCTATACTATTTCATGCATTAAACACATGGATTTTCAGAATCTTTGCATTCTGTCATATAGTTCATGCTCAAAGACTAGTGTTTACAAATTAGGCTTATTCTCCCAATTTTTTTTAAAAAAATGTGGGGACTAAAAGGGTTGCCAACACTAGAAGTCATACATATATACTTTTAATAAAATTTATTAATTGGAACAAGATGGTTATGGCCATGTAGAGAGAGAGAGAGAGAGAGAGAGAGAGAGAGAGAGAGAGAGAGAGAGAGAGAGAGATTATGTAACTTGGAAGCAAAATCCTGGCTTCAACATAAAACAATCTCCTTCTCTCTTTCTCAATTCCCTCAATATCTTACTCCCTTTCCTTCCTCATCTCAATACCAACATTAAACTTGAGAGTGAAGAAAAATAAATCGAAAAGGACAAGAACTGGAGTCAAAGACAAAAACACCCAACTCTCTCTCTCTCTCTCTCTCTCTCTCTCTCTCTCTCTCTCTCTCTCTCTCACACACACACACACACACACACACACACACACACTCAAGTCCCCCTCAAACCGTTTTCTTCTTGACCCAACAAACAACACACAAACATAAACCCACCCACCCCACCCCCCCACCCCCCCCCCCCCCCACCACCACCACACACACACACACACAAATTCTAAGCAACCCACAGCTATCACAATCATCATCATCATCCACGCTCCTATGCAGCCATCTTACTCTTCCACCTTTCTCTTATATATACGAGTCCTTGTCATCTGATCACTGCCCCTATCAAATACAACCATACTTCTCTTCTTTCTTCTAAAATTAATAAAAATCAATAATATTATGAGGAAGCCAGATCCTTCAACGTCGAAGAACGGCATGAATGGCAACATAGACGGCGCAAATAAGCTTCGGAAAGGGTTGTGGTCGCCGGATGAGGACGACAAGCTCATGACCTACATGCTCACTAATGGGCAGGTTGTTGGAGCGATGTCGCGAGGAATGCAGGCTTGCAGAGGTGTGGGAAGAGTTGCCGCCTTCGCTGGATTAACTACTTGAGGCCTGATCTCAAGCGCGGCGCATTCTCCCAGCAAGAAGAAGATCTCATCATCCAGTTGCATTCTATCCTTGGAAATAGGTTCTTCTTGACGCTCATTCTATCCTTTCCAATAATTGCATGCATTCAATATAAGTTTTATGTTGAGGGATACAGATTGTAGTAATTAGTAAGCATTTTCAATGTGTGCATAAATGAAGTGATATTGAGCGTATCGTTTGATTATATATCTTCACTTTAATGAAATAGAGTGATCATACTCCATTTTTTTCTTTACAAAAATTGAAAAAGGTTTTGAATTATAAAGCTTGTTGAAGCTTATCAAGCATTTCAATGCAGATGCTATAGTATTTTGCAATGGCATCACATGTACCTCTCAAAAAATGAACTAGCTAGAAAAGCAGAAAGTCTCAAGACCAATATTTCTTTTCCTTCATATATTGCACCTTTTCCTCAAGTTTCTAATTCAAGATTTATACAACTAATCAACGCAGATGGTCTCAAATCGCAGCACGCATGCCAGGCCGTACTGATAACGAAATCAAGAACTTCTGGAACTCCACCATCAAAAAGAGGCTGAAGAACGAGTCATCTCCATCACTGAACCATGACCAGTCACCGAAGCCAAGGAAATGTTCGAAGGTTACATAAACTCAAACGAACACGATATCATGGCCTTGCGTATGGATTCATCATCCTCCTCCTCCTCTATGCAAGCATTTCCAATGAGCAACCGGTTCGACTTGTTTCCTCTGCCTGATACCACCTATAGCACGGCCAAACTAGGTACGGGCTACTTCCATGCGTCCGCATCCTTAACACAAGTTGTGGGATTGGAGAATGAATTCTACGGGGGAGGTCTCATTGGGGGAGGATATGATTACCTCTTTGCACCTCCATTGGAGTGTACAAGTCTAGAAGACAAAGTTCAAGCTAACCACAACAATACTACTACTACAAGAAATAGCAACAATGATGTGAATAAGGTTAGTAGCAATGGAGTTGATGGGAGTGGGAATTATTGGGAGGGTGAAAGAGATGCATGGGATTTGGAAGAGTTGATGGAGGATGTCTCCTCTTTTCCTTTCCTTGATTTCCAAGATGAATGATTGGCCCTCATGAATATTCTTCCTCTAAATGTTGGAAATATTATAAATGTACCCATCTCCCTTGTTTTTTGTAGAGGTTATTTACTAGGATGTTCTATTGTTTAAACCCTTCTTTCATTCCTCCATGCAGTCACACACTTTCTAATAAAGGTTGGATGGATATGATTGAGACCATATAAAGCTCCCTCTCCTCAAAATTTTCTTTTCTTCTCACAGCTCTTTCCCTTGCTTCTCAAGTCAAGCTATTGTGGTAAAGCTCATGATGCATGTTATGGGGTCAGGGGGCATTTTCATTGTAACACAAGATTGTCAATGAGTTGTCATGTTCATGCAGTTGTTACCATCAGAGTGGTTACAAAACTGTAAATAGGTATGTGTACAAAAGGAAGAAGTTAGATGTTGAAAGATAATGAAGGAGGCACATTTATCTGTAAAAGTCATTGAAGGAGAGTTATATATAAGATGTATGAAAGTTATTGGAGGTACATATATGTGTAAAAGTCATTGAAGTGATAAATGGGTTGGTGTGGAAGATATTGTTTCCTTCAAAGTGAGGTTAAGCATTTGTGAAAGAATCTTTTCCTGTGGTTGTGAAATCAATTTCACATCATTTGGGTAGTTAACCATGAAAGTTCAGCTAATAGTGCAATGATGCCTTTTCCATTAACTAACACATGGTACATAACAACCTAATGCAAGAATCATTAGAGAAGCAAAGTGATTAGAAAATGAAGCTTGCTTTAAATACTCCTTTTGATGGAAATGATCATTATCAACTGAAAGGATGTCATTGTACATTATATGACTTGTTATAAAGGAAATGCACATAAAGATTAATCATCTTGGCTAATGCACAAGGAAGCTCTTTTAAGAAAACATTGTCATTTAGAAATTCCTAAATATGTTTATTCATACATGTACAAGGAAGCGATAAAATGAGACGGAGAAATGAGTTTTAATGATAAGATGGTCTAATTAGTCACTCAGGGTATAATTTAAACCGTACATCTTGATATACATATATAAATTTATGCGTGCAAAACTGGACTTTTAGCAAAACTAACTCGCATACAATTAATATATCACAATAACAAGTACCAAAAATAGTGGAATAAAGTTCCCCCTCGAGCCTCCGTTACTGAAAATTAATGATGAAGTGGCCATGAAACAGGTAGTAATTGAAGAAAATAAAGAAATATTTGTTTGTTCGTCACATGAGAGAAATATTGTACATAAAATATGAACGAAGTAAATGTTACGTCCTTTTATTACTGTTCTTATTATTTCTCAAACTTCTGCAGGATTGAAAATATCTATTATTATAACTATAATTCTTTTAATTATAATTTCAATTTGACATTGGCTCACGTTTATGTGACGTTCAAACAAAATTTATCCATCTATTTGAAACTTTTAATATATCTTGAAATCTAACCTAACAATATTTGTTGTGAATTTATGTCAAAATTTTGAAATAAAAGACAACATTTATTAGAGAAGAAAACATGATACCAGTTATCTCAAAAAAGAAGACGAAAGAGGGGTTTTTTTTTTCCTTTCATTCAAGATTAGAGTTCTCTAGAAAACAACATTTATTAGAGAGAGAATTTCAAAAGGGAAGATGATGAAAAGTCTCCTCTCTTTTCTATTCAACATTAAAGTTCTTAAGAATTAAAGTAAAAAAAATTATAAAGAAAGGAATAATGAAAATTTCCCACTGAATTTCATTTTACACTAAGAGCCTGCTTGCTTTGTCAGAAGTTAGAGAAAAATGTACAACTGAGAAATGAGAATGAAAAAAATGAAAGTGTAAATGGGAAATTGAGATTTGTACAAATAAGTTTTACGGTATTTAGTTGTAATCTGAAAGTGTAAGTTGAAAAGTATATTGTGGCTTACGGTGTTTGGTTAGTAATAACGAAAAATGAGGTTGCAAAAGGTCCATTCAAAAAAAAAACTTCCAAGCGCTCCGTCCCTTTCCAACCCCACGGCGATCTGATCACGCAAATCGACCCGCGAATAAACTCTGCATCGATGTCAAGGTTGAGGAAGGAGTCGGGATGATGGAAAAGAGTAAAAAAAAGAAAATAAAAATATATAAAGAAGTGGTGGTTGGAAAGAATCAGATAATGCTGATGTGGCTGAGGTTATAGTGAACAAAATTATGAAACTGAGTTTATTTAGTAATTATGAAGCAAAGTAGGTGGCCGTAGCAATTTTTTTAAAATAATAAAAAATTATTACATAAAATTATTAAAAATATTTAAACTATTAAAATATTAAAATAATAAAATTTAATTAATAATAAATTATTAAATAATAAAATATTTTACAAAAAATATTTAAAATAAAATTATTTTTAAAAAATATGTCACAATATTGAATATTAATATTTTAATATCAAATATTTAAAAAAGTAACCGTAACACCTCACAAGTGAAAAATGAAGATGTAAAAGTGAGAAATGAGATCAAAAAAAAGTACTATTTTACTGTTGAAACAAACAGTGAAAGTGATGAAAAGAAATTCCAGCTTGCATAATTTCCCCTTTTCCTCAAAACTAACACACCCTACTTTATTTTTGCAGCATGCATAGCACGTGCAATAAATCTAGTACGGTTAATTTGACAGCCACCCTTTTAAACACCAACTACAGATAACCAAACGGGCTAGATCAGAACAAAAGTGTAATACAGCCCACCCGGCCATTTGCCACCCAAAACAAGCCCATAAAGAGAAGAGGGACAGTGACCATGTTCCCTCTCCTTCTCTATCCTTCAAACTTTCAAATGCCCCAGGCCACCTCAATGCAAAGCAATGCAAACCCCAGCCCCAACCTCCCCATTAGCTCTCTCCGCTCTCCTCATCTCCCTCGCCGCCGCCCGCAGCCTCCCAAAAGGCCAGCAGCTCCACGCCCACCTCCTCAAGTACGGCCACCTCCCCGTCTCCTTCCCCTCTTCCACCGCCCCCCTCCTCTCCAACCACCTCATCACCCTCTACGCCCGCTGCCGCCTCCCCTCCCTCTCCCGCCGCGCCTTCCTCGACAACCCCCTCCGGCCCCCCGCCGCATGGTCCTCCCTCATCGCCTCCTTCGCCCAGAACGACGACCCGCATTCCTCCCTCCTCTCGTTCCGCGAAATGCTCCGCGCCTCCGTGGCCCCCAACGACCACACTTTCCCATCCGCCACCAAATCCTGCGCCGCGCTCGACCTCCCGTCCCTCGGCCGGTCCGTGCATTCTCTCGCTGCCAAGACCGCTTCTACTCTGATGTGTTTGTTGCCTCCTCCTTGTTGACATGTACGCGAAGTGTGGGTTGTTGGTGGACGCGCGCCAGATGTTCGATGAAATGCCGCACAAGATGTCGTGTCGTGGAGCGGCTCATTTCTGGTACGCGCAGATGGGTTGTGAAGGAGAAGCAGTTGCGCTGTTCAAGCGTGCGCTTGAGGCTGGGCTTCAGCCCAATGATTTTACCTACTCGTGCGTGCTGAGGGTGTGTGGTGTTTTGACGCTGCTCGAGTTCGGGTCGCAGATTCACTGCCGTTGTGTGAAGAGCAGCTACGATTCGTCTCCGTTTGTCGGCAGCTCACTGATATCTCTGTACTCGAAGTGTGGCCTTGTCGACTTTTCTTACAAAGTGTTCGACGAAATGCCAGAGAGAAACCTCGGCGCATGGAATGCGGTACTGATTGCGTCGGCGCAGCACGGGCACACAGACACTGCATTCAATAGGTTCCGTGAGATGGAGCATTCGTCAAGTCATCCCCCAAATTTCATCACGTTTCTTTGTCTCCTCACCGCGTGCAGCCACGCAGGATTAGTCGAAGAAGGCAAGCGATACTTCGCGATGATGTCGGAACAACACGGAATCCAACCGGCCCGCAGCACTACGCGACCATCGTCGACCTCCTCAGCCGCGCAGGGAAGCTGAAAGAAGCAATGGATGTCATATCACAAATGCCCATCCCACCGACAGAGTCAGTCTGGGGCGCGCTCCTAACGGGCTGCAGGCTCCACAAGGACACCGAAACCGCAGCATTTGCCGCCGAGAAGCTGTTCGAGACGGGCTCGACGAGCTCCGGCGCCCACATGCTGCTGACCAACGCCTACGCGGCCGCAGGGCGGTACGCCGAAGCTGCCCGCGCCCGCAAGGCGATGCGCGACAAGGGGGTCAGGAAAGAGACCGGGCTGAGCTGGCTGGAGACGACGGGGGGCGCCGTGCACACGTTCGTGTCCGGCGATCGATCCCACGCGAGGAGCGAAGAGATTTACGAGGCATTGAAAATGGTTGGAGAGAAAATGGAGAAGGCGGGGTATGTTGCGGACACGAGCTCTGTGTTGAGGGATGTTGATGGCGAGGAGAAGAAGAGCTCGGTTTGGTATCACAGCGAGAGGTTGGCTATCGGGTTCGGGTTGCTGACCGTGCCCGAGGGGAGACCCATTAGAGTGATGAAGAACTTGAGAGTGTGTGGGGATTGCCATACGGCTATTAAGTATGTTAGCAAGGTGACTGGGAGAGTGGTGATCTTGAGAGATAACAATAGGTTTCATAGGTTTGAAGATGGGGTTTGCTCTTGTGGAGACTACTGGTGATCTTCTCTTTCTTCCTTTCTTTTTTTTTTTTTTTCCTTGAAAGAAAGAAAAAGAAAAGAGAGAGAGAGAGAGAAGAAAAGGGAAAGAAAACTCCATAGCTTGGAACTGCTGGATTTGGGACTCCATAATTTATCTCCATTTTTTTCAGCTTTGTACAACACATCAATCCAAATATCCCTTATCCGTGAAATCCTTTCAGTCTCTGATGGAAAACGCTACGGGAGTATCAATACTAGTGTACCATCGTTGTTGGTGAGAACCGACCGATTAGTCAGGAGGAAGAAGTGAAAGAAGAGAAAGAAAGAGGAGGAAGAAGGAGGGGAGTTGACAGAGAAAGAAAGAGCGAGTCGATGTTATTTTTCTTTCACGAATGAAGACAAATGGACCGGACAGACGGATAAAGTTTCTATATAAGTCGAAAAAGAAAATCTTTTTGATCGATATTAATAACATAAGTGGGTGAGTATTGATCACAGAGAGTGAGAGAATCACGCAACAGAACGAAGGTGAGGTATGTTACAAGTAGGGTTAATTACAAAATAAAACTCTTAGGCTTGCGTGGCTTTGGAATATTATAATATGTAGTTTATTTGAAGTAAAGTTTGTGATTTAAGATTTGTAAATGTGATTTTTTTCCTAAATTTTTTTTCATTAATTTAATGTTTTTGTTTGGATATAGATAGAATTATCTCATAGTCCATTTTTTTTCCTTTTATCGTTTAGAGTTAAGAATAAATTCAGTCTTAGGTGCAGTTTTACTTTTGGAGTTACTTACATTACTACAGTTTAGTAATTAGTGAGCACCAAAGTGATAAGACTCTGAATTGACTGTTCAAAGTGTATGACATGAAGGATATATTAGTTTTAGGCCAAAAGACCTCCGACTACTCTTGTGTTGAACTTAATAATATTCTACCTTCTAGAGTTTTTAGACGAATCATCGATTTGGCAAAGGAAATGCTTGAATTTACTCTTCTGCGAATAATCTGACGGTCAATCTATAACACAAGAAAGAGTTTGAATTACGTGTGTAAGTGTAAAATAATAAATATAATACAAAAAAAGATAGAAATACGATATTTTTACGTGGAACTCTAATTGCAAAAATCACGGAGAGAATGAGCAAAACCCTCTCTTGTCAGTTTATAAGAATTATATGTATGTATTGGGATTTTCTTTGAGTTGGGATCTGATGAAAAAACCCCAGGTTTGTCCTCTTTTCACTGGAGAAGAAGGTATATCTGTATTAGATTGTAGCCCGTGAGGCGGATGGGACGTTCGTGAGATTTGCGCCGCTACATGATCTTCATGTGTGAATTTTTTGTAGCGACCGTGATTGTTGAAGCTTGATTGTTAGGATTGCATGTAGAAAATTTAACCTCAATTCCTAATTGTCCGGACTGAAGGGCGTTTCAAGTTATGAACGTGAGGGGAGGTCAGGCTGGGTAACAGAAGGTGAAGATTAAAGATGATCCGTCGTCATGGCATAATTGAAGGCGGAGATCAGGGAATATTTGTTGACGTGACGTAACTGAAGGTGGAGATCAAGGATGATATGCTATCAAAATTATGTTGCGTGGAGAAAGAAGTGATTCTGTGGTGGCTAAGAGCACCGAAACTATCGGAGCGGAAGTGAGGAGCAGTTTTTAGAGAGTTTCCGAAATAACTGAAATTTTTAGTGCTTGGACAGTTTCCTAGGTGCATCAGATTTTGACCATTACACTCTTTAAAAAAACATGTGCTTAAACTTGTGGTTGATTAGGGCTAGTCTCTCGATACAGTTAATTTAATTCGAGCAGACAAAGTTTTCACTTATAGAGGGAGAAAATGTTTATTTATCAAAAACAAAAAACTATGTGGTAACAAAACGCATGAAGTGTTGAGTTTTTTGAAAATTATAAAACTTAACTAATAATTATTATACAATTTTGATTAATCAAAATCGATCAAAAGAATATTTTCTATTGTAACTCAAGAAAAATCCTATCCGCAGGAAAGAGACTAGAAATTTTCTCCATCATCAGATCATCTGTTCCTCTGTCAGCCGCCCGCAAGAGATAGAGCAGCGTTGCCCTATCACACACCACAATATCCCAAAAATCAACCCCTTATCCTTGTTCTCTCTCATTCTCTCTTTCCCAATTCCACTGTCCATCTCATGATCCATGGCCTGCTGCGGCTGCGGCGGCGGCGAAGGAGAATCCGATGACTCTCTCTTCCTCCTCACCCACCACCTCCTCCCAACTTAGC
Organism: Agave tequilana; assembly: GCA_038442645.1. NCBI lineage: Eukaryota > Viridiplantae > Streptophyta > Magnoliopsida > Asparagales > Asparagaceae > Agave > Agave tequilana. The sequence continues at coordinate 14,524 of JAVJIF010014702.1, forward strand.
TCTCCAATCTCAAAACCCATCATCATCAGCATCATCGACAGTCATCTCCCCGATGAATTACAATTTCTCCGCCGCCTCAATGTCCCACGACATCCTCCGCCTCATCCTCGAGCTCCTTCCGCCTCCCGACCTCGCCCGCGCCGCCTGCGTCTGCCGCCTCTGGCGCTCTCTGGCCTCTGATCGCGACTTGCTGGAGAACGCCTTCAAGAAGCCCTGGAATGTCAAGCACGTTGTTGGGATCCCATCGTCCACCGCCTTCTGGCGCCAGCCTGGCCTGGATCGCTTTGCCATCTCGCACCGTCTCCGGCGAGGGGACACCGTTGCCGGCCTCGCCCTCAAATACTCCGTCCAGGTATACAATTAACCTCATCTTTACTAATTACTATTTACATTCATCTTCATGGAAATGACCATGAAAATAAAATGCGCGATAATGCAGAACAAAAAGACTACAATTTGCGGGTAAAAGTTTCATTTTTTTTTCGCCTGGAGGAGATAAACCCGTGTATTTTAGGGAATCATCATTGAAAAGACAATTCATTTAAGTGGAGGCAAAAAATTACATAGCACCACCAGCTGTATTTCAATTCGTGTTATGATTAAATGTTAAATATTATGCTTTGCAAGTTTCAGATTGAAAAGCAAAGATGTTCAGTTTTGGTGATGGAGAAGAAAAGACTTTTTACTGAAAGGACAAGGAGGATGTCCAAGTCTTTATGCTACAAAATCACTTCCTCATATGGTCTGGAGCTGAGTGATGATGTCCCTTAACATGGTCACTCTTTGTTTTAAGGAGATAATAGGATGTGGTCTGGCCTTTGATTGTCTCGCATGCAGTCTTGTTGTTAAGTGGGTGGTGTGCCTAGGCCCTAGGCTTGGTGTAATTCTAGGCATATTATGAGTTCTTGCTCCTCGTTGCTACTACACTGGTAGATGATATTAATGAAAAAGACAATTTTTATTTTATTTTTATATGAGTTCAAGCTGAAGACAGAGCCTTCACACCTGGTTGATAGTTTGTTGGCGCTTGTTGGCACATTTAGTCTTCTGATGCTACGTAATACAGCTTGTTAGCGGTGACCTGTCTTGTTTGTGAAGTTTGTTAGGATGCCATCTCCACCTTGTTAAAGTTTGGCTCAAGTATCTGCAAACCATGGTGAAAATTTGTTGGAGAAGTTAAGTGTCTTGCTCCATTAGAGTGGTGAAGTAACTTGTATTGCAAAGATTATGGGATGAGTTTAACCCCCTTGGATAAAGTGATGATGGATAAAAATGGTTAAGCATTTGAACCCAAGTTACTAATAGGAATAGCTTTTTGGGTTGATGTACTTCCAAGCCTGTTAGTCAACCATTGCTCATTGTTTCTTTTCATTGACCTCAACATAATGCATGACATAAATGTTGATGATGCAACTAGGGGATGTCGATTCTTTCCACCTTTTAAGATAAGTGGAGAAACCACTGCCTTGATCACAAAAGTTCGTCATGGTTGCGATCGGCTTTCTTATTTATCTACCCATGTGTTTCCTTATCACAGTCATCCGTATCATTATTGATGGCTTTGACAAGGTAATGAGCTTTCCAATTCTTGTACAAAAATGAAGAGCACCCAAATCCTCAACTAGGAGGTAATAATAACACTACTGATCTAGGATGCACAAATTCTATTGTTAATACGTATCGTGTTGGAAATGACACTTCTTTCCATGTCATTGTTGGGATGCCATCTCCACCTCGTAATAGTTTGGGCTTGATTAGTTGCGAGCCAGCGCTCATTTTTTTTTTTTTGAGGTTAAGTGTCAATGTGTCATGAATCCATTAGAGTTGTGAAGCAGGTTTATATTGAAAAGAGTTACAATATGAGTCCCTCCTCTCAGGATGATAAATGGTTAAATGTGTTTGGACCCAAGATGCTACAGGGAATTTGGGTCCATATTGCATCAAGCCTGTGAGCCACTAGCAAGCCATCATTCCTAGGTCGACCATACTATGTTGTTAAAAGAATTGCATTGAATAAAAGTTGAAGCTTCAATTAGGAGGTATGAAAGATAAAACTCCAGGTAGCAGTGGCTAAGAGCATGTAGATCTGTTGAGTGTCGACTTTATGGTTCACAGAGTGACAAAACCAAGGGGGCCCGAAATCATATGTTTATGGAAAATTTACACTTTCTATTTCTAAATTGCAAGTTGAGGGTTTTAGAGTTTTATTGTTCAAATAATTCACCTCTAAACTTTAATATATATGTTGCTAGCCATAAAAAGAAATTTTCTGCTGGTTGATGATATTGGATTGTTGAGTGCACGATTTTTGCAGTAAATGAATAAAGTCAGTCATTTGCTCTCTCTAACCCATTCCTCTCCATTGCTTGCATAAACTTGTGGAAGCATAATGTATGAGATCATTTCATCCTATATAGCTTTCTTTTGTCTTCATGTCGTTCAGTAGCTGAAGATTTATGAAATAGCTGGGGAAATTCCATATGCTATGGAAGATTCAAGATTCCCATGGACAGATGAATTATACGCATCAAATTGTTGAAACAACCAATCAATAAAATAGAAAGAAGAAATCAGTCTATATATTTGCCATTGTACATTGTTCGCTTTTTTCCCGAGGAAAGTTCTTCTGTCAATTGATTGCAAAGGATCTGTGCATCTTTTAGTGCTAACCCTACTGTATATCTTTCTTATAAGCCACCAACCTTGTACTTACCAGTGAACACCACCAACATCTTATGCTTCTGTACCAATTACAAACTCAACAAGTTACAATGACTGGTAATTATGTGGATTCCTCATCTGTTCTCCCATGGCTCTTCAAATATGGCTTATAATGCTAGGTGTTAGACTATTTGCGTATTTTTGCTTATTTGGTATTGGGTATTTAGTTATCTGGTAAATCCATAGTTGCATCTTATTTGTTCATCATCTATCTGTATTAAGAGAGGCATCCCTAATCTAAAGTTTATGATGTCTATTCTCTAAAACCTAACATGATATCAAAGTGATCCATGTTCCATCACCATCTCTTTCTCCTCTCTCCATAAACACTAATCCTAGCCGCTAATTATCTACTCAATCTTTTCTTCTCATCTTCCTATTTATTTCTTTATTTCTTTTTTTATATGTAATGTGATTTGGAATTTAAATCTACAAAAGAAAAAGAAAAGCGGTACTTGTTCATCATGAACAATACCCGTACATCTTTAAAAAAATACCCTAGTTGGCCATCTCCTTTAAAAAAGAAAAAAACTTAACCTCCTTCAAGTTTCAAAACCCTAGCCGTCATCAACTGGGCTTTATTGTCTTTAGCCATCAACTGTTGTTTTTGACTCATCAAATGATATTGTCGGCTACTTTTGTTGCTGCTGCTGCTGTTGATCTCTACTTTTGTCGCTGATCTCTACTGTCGTCGATCGGTACTAGTATCAATATTGTTGTTGTTGCCTTATCTACTGCATATATCTATTACTATTGAGTTAGAAGATCTTTCAGAATCTCCACTTTTATTGAATTTGAGAATCTTTCAAAATCTCTCCTTCTATTATGTTTAGAGTTTCGAAAACTCTAAAATCTTAATTGTATCTAAGACGGTGATGAATATTTAACTTTCTGCACGGAGGCTTAGTTTGATTAACAATTTAGCGTCGACATCAAAGATTCAGTAGTGTGACATCAGATTATCAATTTCGTATTTGTTTCTTCATTTTTTTGTTTAGAAAAACTTTATTTAAAAGATATTTTACTAGTATTTGTAATAAGTTGTGCATGATTTATAACTATACTTCAACTTGAAGGGGGAGTGTTTGACTGTTTAGGTATTTTTGCTTATTGAGTATTGCTGTATTGGGTATTTAGTTATGTTGTAAACTCAGATCCGCATCTTATGTATTCATCATCTATCTATATAAAGAGAGAGAGAACCCTTAATCTAGGGTTTATACCATCTATTCTCTAAAACCTAACACTAGGTACTAGAAAAAGGAAAAAAGAGAGGATAACATTAGCAATTGAGGTGTTGAAGAGAACTTTGAGAAGCCTAAACCTGGCTTGTACTAATTGCTACAGTTAGATCCAAATCGCTGGTAAGTAAGAGCTGAATTCAATGTACCTCCGTCTTTGAGGGTAAAAATGAGGTCTTGTGGTCTTATCTTTTATCTCTTGGAGAACATGTAGTTCTAGTTTGACCCCACTTAAAAAATCTCCGTTCAGTAGGAGTATATGAATAAGAAGGTAAGGATTGATTTGAAAATTTACCACCAAAGTTACAAAGAGATGTTTCACTGCAATAGATGCCGGCATCTGGTAAATTTGGAATTTTAATGAAGGAAAGATATTTGAAATAATCTCTCAGTTTCAAATGGAAGTAGGATAAAGAAGGTTTGAGTCCATTGTGTTGGTTTTGGAAATATAAATGTCTTTAACTATTAAGATTTAAACTTGAACATGTTTAGGAAGTAATGTATATGGTGATGGCTGAGTTTTATTGTCTGTCAACTTTTTGCAGGCTTAGTCAGCGGTAGAATGCTGTATAAAGTGGGTCTGGGTCATGTATGGTTCTTTTCAAATCTTTTTTAATAAGAGCAAGGGACTAGGAAGATTGGTTCATCCTATATTGAAACAAAGAAGATTACATAAAGTTAGATAAAGCTATTTATTCCTTTCCAATTTCTACTGTCATTTGTCCTATCAATCTCTACTTTCCACACTTAGAAGGAATTGCAAAATCGCAGGTAGATTTAGGTTCTTTAGATCATGCTGTTTGGCCATGATCACCTCCCCACTGTCAATTTCATGATCCGGTTATGACAGTGACAACAAGAACTAAGGGCTGTTTGGTTGGTTACTTGTACAAGTCTTCGAATGGAGGAGCTTTCATGACAGGGGGGCAGACATCTTCGGCTGCTGATAAGGAAAAGGTGTATGGAAAATTTTCTGGGAGGAATGACTGAGAGTTTGCCAGATTGGCATTTCCTTTTCATCATACTTGCTTACTTTAAAACTTGAAAGTCTTCTAAGTGGAGAAAGATAGTATGATCCAATCATTACCATGCTCTTCCTATATCTTGTTGTCTCATGTAAACATTTTTTTTTGTTGAACTTTTCCTTACTCTTACAAGCAATGAAACAGCTTTGATGACAATGGCAGTAGAACTCCAGGCTCACTTGCTGGTCCCTTTGCATTGCAAAGAATTTGAGATTGGTAGAAGTTGTATGAAACAGTGACTTTACCGTAATAAATTAAGCACAGTAGGAGCTATATTTCTAGAACCAGCATGCTGAACTGGATAATGAAGCACTGGGGACTCTTCCCACCGTTTCCACTAAAAAAAAACATGCTGAACTGGAATTTATGTGGAGTTAATTAATATTTCCAATAGTAGTGATGCATATTTTCAACCTTCCATCATTCACCAATGGTGAGACTACAGAAGTGGATAATTATAATGTGGCAGCCCTTTCTATAGGGAAAAATATTATAGTATGGAAATAATCATCACAATCTCGTGGTAAAACTATGCAAGTAAATCCAAGTTACCAATTTTGTTTTCAATTAATTTGTCTAGTTTATTTTGCAGACTGAAGTTTGCTTTAAATTTCTACTTCTAATTATTGACACTCATATTCTATATGAAATTCTTATAGGAAGATTTGATTTGTTGATTTATTATTATTTATTACTGCAAAATCTCTTCATCTGCTCTGGTAGTCTTAAACAGATTTGTGCTATGTGAAAAGAGTTCAGTTTTCATGTACGGTTTGAGGCCAATTCTTATTACTTATATTAACATATAGAATTTTAATTATTTAATTTTCTTATTATGAAATTTCGCCTACATCCTTTGATCCATGTTTCTCATGGATTCTCATCAAAATCAAGCTTCATGGTTTTGGTGTCCGCTATTCATTGTTCTCGCTACTTTCTGCATCAGTTTAAGATTTGTTCCCTCTCCCGAGTCCATGTTTGTGCACCTAATTGGAAAGGTGGAAAGAGAACATTATCCGCATCACTTTAAGCATATCATTCCAATAAGAAAATTTTAGATTGTAGTACTGAAACTTGTATGCTTTGTATGCCAAGGTAGTGGACATAAAACGATTGAACAATATGATGAGCGAGCATGGCATATATTCAAGAGAGAGGCTTCTCATCCCCATCAGCAGCAGTAGGCTGGAGCTTCTGACCAGTAGCACTTGCCACATTGAGATGGATGCTCATGCGAAGAGAGAAGTTGCTGTACTCTACCTTGATGAAGAAGGTCGCCCTCTTGTATCTTCCCCTAGGGCCGACGCCACCTCCACTACAGTTGCTAGTGAACGACGAGGCAGAAGTAGGATACTTGTCGAGTCAGTGAAAAGAAGCATGCATGTGGATGATGGAACTGCAGAATACTACTTGTCTATCTCAAATGGTGATCTGAGGGCTGCCATCCTGCACATGTCAGAGGATCTTAGCTGGGAACAGCAGAGAGCTGGCCGTCAATGATTGTTGTATCGATTCATCAGCGATCATATGAACATAAGAGAAACATGATGGAAGGTTCTATTTCTCCTTTCGTGTACCTCGATATTTATCTTGATCGGCTATATGTCGTGGATGCATACTCCTCTTTTGTATTTTGATATTTATATTGATGTGCTCTCTGTATAACATGCATGCTACTGTTACAAGTCTGACTATAATACAATTACCGTAAATAAAAAACAGATGAATTCGAATAATTTTGTTTGGAAAGAAGTGTTTGTTTCCTTGTGTGTTGTTTGCATTGGTCAATTTTGTTTGTAAATTGTTAACACAACAATTCATTAAGAAGTCTTCCTTTGATCCATCATCCATATTAACACCTTCATGATTGAAGCCATGTAAGGTCTTCTGATTGAATCCAAGAAAATATCCTCATTTCTTCATCTTCAATCCTTGAAAAGACCATCTTTAGAGATCGAATGGTCACAGATTATATACCTCTGCGTCCATGAAGAAGTCTTCCAGCTAGCTCTTGCATATCACTAAAGTTTACAGAGCCCTTGTTGTGGCTCTCTGTTGCAGAAATTTACCTCGAAAATCCTTCATCGAGCTTTGAAGGATTTTATTAGTTCTGATCACTTCATTGCAGTGTTCCTGTTCTGATATGTACTTCAACTTGGCATGGGTTAATGTGATTTCATTGTGAAGTTTATTCTTCTGTAGTTGTAGTTTTGAACTTATCATGAACAAACTGCATTGCATCTCAATTGACATTTCAATACGCAGTCAAATAACAACCACCCTTGAGAAAATCCCAATACTTCTATGCACACTAAGATGAACAAAATATTGTGCATGTATGTTCATATGCTTTCACTTGTGATATGTTGAGGAAAGCAGGTTTGTCTCTGATCGTACGTGCCATCAAGAACCAGAAGACACTCTTCATGGTGAAGATATTCAACCTAATCAGATTCCACATCACTCGATAGCTTGCTCTCGACCTCACTCGGATCATCAGAGGAAACCCCTGCCCTGACTCGAACATATCCTGCACGCTTCGCCCAGCTCCATACACCGGCATGTCTTTAACTGCAACATGTAGTCCCAACACATAGGAGCTCTTGCTCTCAACATATGATTCAGGACCCTGCACAGCATCACCAAGAGATTAACATGACAGCATCTGAATTAGAAATTCGGTCTATCGATCAAAATTCAAGTGTTGTTTACCTGTGATGTGCAAGTTTCAGGCGCCCGAAGTCCATTTCCAGAGCTGGAGGGTGAATGTGCAGGCCGAACACTGTCGAATTGTTATCGATCACCATGTTTACTGAGCAGCTGCTGGTGAGTATCTTGGTGACAATGCCGCTGTTATCTAGCCCTTCACCAAGTCTGAACTGTCTGAATCCTACTACCTTAAAGGAAATCTCCGGCGATGGAGGCTTTGTGATGAGGAAGAACACGAGCAACGCGACCCCAATGCTCAACAAAAACCTCCAGAAAACCTGGACTGTTACGCAGCAGCAAGAAGAGTTTCTAGAGATCAAACTTGCGTTTTTATATCAGCCCCAAATGTCTCCATACAAGTCGTGACCTGCTGTGAGGAGCGGTGCTCAACAATCTCACGTATATAATCACTAGATCACTTGCGAGTGACCTGCTGTGAGGAGTGATATTTAATAGTTTATGTACGGTAAATAGCTAGTGTTCTTGCAAGAGAAACTGTAATAATACTTTATAGCTGTGTTTTGTGTAAATCTATGATTAATAAAATATTATCATGTTTGATAATTGACAACTAAATAATTGCAACGACGGTAATGAAATTTTTGCCTAATAGTTGATGTCTAAATGTTTGGGCCTCCACCTACTGTATGTTTTCATTTGGGCCGTCCAATCTGGCCCAGGCCTAAAATCTGACAATAGGTCGTCATGAATCGGGTTCGGGGTGTTGACTTATGTAACCCGTTAACTGAAACCAAACCCGAACCATTTCTCTTCTTCTCCTCCATCATGAAAGGTCCCTTGCTCAAGAAAAACCCTAAAAACCTCTCTCGCCGTTCTGATGAGAATTCCTTTCGAGGTACTTCTCAAAACAAAGTTTTTTTTTTTTTAATTTCAAATCCTTTACCTTTAACTATCGCCTTTGATTCCTGCACGGGTTTTGTTCATTTCATCTATCAATTGTTTTTTGTTTTTTATTTTTAGTTAATGGATTGATTAATTTGTGATCTTATGTGTTGTTATGTTTTGCCATGTTTTGTTTCACTGAATATTTTCATGTTGGTGATGGGAATCGGGCCGCTAATCGAGTCGAACAATTCTAGCTTTAGGTTGTTCGCAATTATTTACCCGAGTTTAAAATTTTGTTCAAACTTGATTCATTTAGGTTATCGAAGGAGCCCGAGCGAGCTTGCAACGAGCCTTGAGCTTTTTGAGCTTATTTACTATTGTAAACAAGTATTACAAATATATTTAAAATTATATGTGAAAATAATATAAACCTAACAATAATTACAGGTATTACCATTTGAATAGTAAATGTGATCATAATGCTCAAAGTATGTATTAATTTTTTTCTTTGCAATCTAACAATAATTACAACAATTTTGACCCCAAACAAAGCAATTTCTTATTTTAATTAATGAGTATACTTATTGTTAAAACTTTGCATTTAACATGACAAGTAATTCATAAATAGAAGGAGGAGAGTATGTTTTCCAAAGGAGGAGGATAAAAACGAGGGAGGAAAATAAAGAGACTTAATGCTGCCAGAAAATAAATCTGTTTCTTTTGGTAAGCCTAGTATTCATGCGGTGATAAGAAAGAGAGGAAAGAAAACAATGCAAGACATGGATAGAAAGAAAGTAAAAAAAAAAAAAGTGTCTTCTATTGGGGTTTAGGGTGAAGGATTTTTTTTTAAGAAAAAGAAATATTATTGCATTGGACTTGTGATGAAATTGAAGTATTATATTGGGCCTACTTAGAAACCAATTAAATTGATTAGAACCTAAAAGCCAAGCTTAATACTAGTTTCGAGCCAAGCTCGAATTCGAGCAAAGCCGAGCCTACCTATGCTCAAGCTTGTTCATTTATTTTACCAAGCTTAGTGTGCAAGTTTGGTTCATGCAAATTATTGACTGAGCCTGATTGAGCTTTTATCGAGCGATCTCGAGCCCAACTTCAAGCTTTTCGAGTCCGTTAGTAGCCCTGGAATGGGATCAATGTGCATGTATTGCTTCTTGCATGGGACTTTGATTACATTTTCTCTAAGAAATGGAACAGGGTGCTTGGGGTTGAATTAGGACACTTAACAAGAAAAACTTTGTTTCAATATTTTCTCAAATAGAGAGAATTAAGGGTTGCCCATGAAGTGTATTTAGGCCTCAAGGCTCAAACTCCCCGAATACAGGCATTATGCATGTGAGCATTCTTCAAAATTGCCTTCACGCCCTCCGCTTGTGATGTTCTTGGGCTCCCTGTTTTAAATATCGGCCGAGTCGGCCGAGATATCGTCCGATATCTCTTTTTTTACCTGCTGTCGATACGATATGGGAAAATCGTTCGCCATATCGTTTGCAGCAAAAAAAACGGCTGATCTTTGAAATATCGGCAGATAAATCGTCCGATATCGGCTGATAAATCGCCTGATATATCGCCCGATATGAAATAACTTATTTATTGCACGACTGCATGCAAATGTACATTATTTTTTGCTGTTTGCATGCATATTACATCATTTTTATTAGGTAGATGATATCTATGACACTAAACCAATTTTTAGTTATCAATATTTCATATATATAGTGTTCGATGTGAACGCCTGATATGCGCGCGTATTCCCGATATCTCTCCCGATATCCGATATCTGATATGAAAAACTCCCATCCGATATGATACCAATATCCGATATTATAACCTTGCTTGGGCTGTTGTTGGAGAATGTCATTCCTACTGTGATGGGCAGGGAATTAGCAGTATTGATTTTAGGGCAATCAAAACTATAAGAGTTCACTGGGTCAGATTTGAATCCAAATTTTAGATTGAAATGAATGACCCTGTGGTGGTAAGGAAAAATCGGCAATAACGATGAGTCATTTTGAGTTGGGTGCTGGTAGACCTGAATATAACCTAATCTCTTGTATGCCCTAGCGAGAACCTCTTACGGAGGTTTCTTTTTGTGTTTCATTTAAGTCAAATTGAAACAAGGGTTTTGTACACAAACATCAGTTCACTCATTTTGGACTCACCAAAAATCTAATTGAAGTGAGGTTTCCAAAACCCCAGCCCTTGAAAATTTATGCTTGAAATTGAAGTTCGGTTACTCCTAAACTGTGAGGCACGAACACGCGCCCAAGGCTGCCATGTCGGACACGTGCCTAACACGCGCGCGACACGTGTTGGACACGGTCAATCCGTGTCCGACACGAGTCAACTGTTTTGACTCTTCCGACACGGTCAAACTTAGCTTGAACAGGCTCAGACACATTTGATCAAAGTTATGTTATTGTTTATTTTGAATCTATTTTGTTACAGGTTAAATAATTTAATTTTAAAAAAAATAGATTTTTCACAGTGATTTAACTGACTTTACATACTTTTCACGGTGGTTCTAAATAGAACCGTCATTAAAACGTCTGCTTTACACACATTTCTCGACGGTTCTAAAAATAACTGTTGTTAAATGTCTATAACGTCAAACTTTTAATGATGGTTCTAAATAAAACCACTGTGAAAAGTCTGAACCCATTTCTGTTGTAGTGCATGTGGGTTTGCGGGTTCGTAGGATCGAACCCGACGCGATTACTAATTATAACCTAAATCTTTCCCGCACAATTGATCTCTCTCTCTCTCTCTCTCTCTCTCTCTCTCTCTCTCTCTCTCTCAAATCGCCAAAGGAGAAGAACATAATGAACCCGATTTCTAATTATAACCCTAGTGTATGTGCATAACAACCTCCGTTTTCTTTCTCGAAGTTCAGACGAATATAATGAAGAGGAAACAAGGATGTGGGATATAGGCGGAGATGGCTTTGACTCATTTCAGGGTGCCGACTTTCTAGATTTTGTTACTCTTTCTTTTGATGAACCCACGATGAAGGTCGTATTGTTTGCAGATGATGGAGAAGAAGTTAATGATGAAGTCATTGGATTAGCTTTAACTTCATCTTGGATGACCCCGGTTGTAGTTTTTATTTGAACTTATGATACTAGCTTCTTAGTTAACTTGGTTTATAACTTGTGACTTATGATTTTCGGTTATAATTTTGTTATAAATTTATGATATTTTATATCTTGTACACTTGTTGATTGATATTTTAGTTTATTGATTGATATTTTTAAATTTATTCATTTATAATACTAATAAATATTGCTTGATGTATTCTTGTATCATATTTTTTTTTGGATTTTGCCATGTCATGTGTCCATGTTCGTGTCGTATCCGTGTCCCGTGTCTGTATCCATGCATCATAGCTCATAATGGTCTCAGACACACAATTAGATTGTGTCTGGGAACCAAAATGAAGTTTGACAAATTGGGTTTTGGAGGCCTCAAAACCTCATGAAATTGGGATTTGGGAAACTCCGGTTGAGTGGAGTTTCAATAAATGGGTTTGTATGATTGCAAACCTTTTGTTTTAACTTAATGAAACTGCAGTTTTGGAAACTCTGTTGCAATTTAGGCCTTAAGAGTTTCATTAAAGTCTGACAATCTCTAAAATGTTCGCTAAAGGGGGCATGTTTTGTTTTTCGAGAGTTTTTGAGAATTTAGGAAATTAAACCCATTGCAGCTAGTCTTAGAGAGAAACCTGTGCCATTCTCTGCCATTTCTCAGTTCTTTCGTTGGCTCACTCATAAAAGATGAAAATTGCATGTGAGTTACGATCTAAACCAATACATATGTGAGATAATAGAAGTATAGTTGCAAACAATTCATATGGTTGAGTTTCAAATTTAGTGTTTAGTTCCATTGGTTCTCTGATTTTTTTATGCTTTATGCAATTGCTGGGGAGAAGGAGACAATTCCTTCTAAGCCATGCATCCTCTGGGCTTCAGAAATCCATGTGTCTTGATTTGGCTCTCACTTTTTGTGTATACTTTATTCTTTAAGATCAAGTTATTGCCTTGAGAGGGAAAGGAAATATATGAGATTGTATTGTCACATCTTATAGGAACTGCTTTGAGCGTGGATCAGTGATTATAGGAACTGATTGAGTTTTACCTTAAAAATATTCTCATAGTATTATGAGATTGTATTCTCATCTTAAGAGGTAAGTGGTCTGGGGTGCAGGAATCACTTGGTATTCTATCACACAGTCTATACTGTGGCTATCGAAAGGAAGAATGCAAGCTGCAGGATTCATTCTTTTCTTGCCACTTCTGTTTGCCATCCTTAGGTTTCTAGGACACTTGAGGCTTACTACAGCACACTTTCACTGTCATCACTTCCAACAAAGTAAACAGCCTTGTTGAATCCAGTTGTGTGGTGTAGGACAACAAAATAAATATTGAAAAATGGGTTTTTTTCCTAGAACAGGAAGTAAAAGAGAATGCTGGCCAAATCAGGACTCAGGAGAGTCATCTCAAACATTAACAATTGGACAGTGGAGGATGTTGTTGAAGCACTCAAATCTGATGAATCTTGTAGTAAAATACAACTTACATCTCAACTTGTTGATCTCTACTCCATAAATTTGGAGATGATTGGAAGTCTGCTTTGGGTTTCTTTCAGTGGGCTAATTTTCAGTCGGATTATAAACATGCTACATATTCATGTGACAAAATGGTGGACTTACTGGGGAAGTTGAGGCAAATGAATAGGATGTGGGACTTTGTAAATGAGATGTGCAGTAGAGGGCTTGTCACGCTAGAAACCGTTGCCAAGATCATGAGAAGACTTGCAGGCGCTGGGAAATGAAAAGATGTTATTAAGGTATTTGATGATTTGGAAGCTTTGGCTTGGATAAGAACACTGAGTCGATGAATCTATTGCTGGACACCCTTGGCAAAGAGAAGAAAGTAGATGTTGGCCATGAAACCCACCCCCCCCCCCCCCCCAAATTTCACTTTTAACATTTTGGTCAATGGCTGGTGCAATGCTCAAAGGATTGATGAGGCCATGTGGACTATTCATGAGATGAAAGACTCTGGTTTCCGCCCTTCAGTCATCACATACTCAACTGTTATCAAAGCACATTGAAAGCAAAATAAATTTTCCAAGGCTTATGACCTTCTTAATGAAATGGTTGCCAATGGTTGCCCCGCAAATGTTGTCACATACACAATAATTATGCATTCACTTGCTAGGTCGCACAGATTTGAAGAAGCCTTGAGCATAGTTGGGAAGATGAAGTTGTCTGGATGTAAACCTGATACACTCTTCTACAACTATTTGATCGGCATTCTAGGAAGAGCAGGTCAAGTATGTGAGGCTTCTCAGATGTTTCGGGTAGAGATGCAAGTGAATGGAGTCAATCGTATTTTGTCAACATATAATACAATGATCTCAATCTTTTGCGGTTATAACCGCATTGTGTGTCTTAAAGGAGATGGAGAACTCTTCTTGTAGGCCTGTTCTCCATACATATTCCGTTACTCAAATTTTGCTTTAAAACAGGAAATCTAGGTGATCAGCTTAACATGCTGTTGGGTGAAATTGTCAACGAACATCATCTAAGTTTAGATCTCGACACTTATACACTTTTGATTCATGGATTATGTAATGTAGGGAAAATTGAGTGGGCTTGCCAACTATTTGATGCGATGATTTCTCAAGAAATTTTGCCAAGGGGATCGAACATTACAGTTGCTTTTGTATGGAGCGGAACCAAAAAAAAATGGATGGAGATATGGAAAAGATCAGATATTTGTTGAAGCGATTTGATAACTTCCCTCAGAGCGTAGATGATTGCCATGTTTACTCTTGAATTGTTGTGTTCAGTTAGCTACGATAAATACGATTTACATATATTCAGTTTATGTGTATAGGATACCTTTTCAGTGTATAGGAATGCTTTTTATTTAATACTAGCCTTGAATAATAAATTCTGTATTATGCAAGTTTCTGTGATATAATCTAAAACATGCAATTCTAATGTGTACGTCTTATTTAAAGATAAATGCATTATGGAACTCCAATTTGATATTTTACTATTTTGTGTATAGGATATCTTTTCCGTGTATAGGAATACTTTTTATATAGTATATTAGCCTTGAATAATAAATTCTGTATTATGCAATTTTCTGTGATATAATCTGAAACACGTAATTCTTATGTGTATGTTATTTAAAGAAAAATGCATTACGGAACTCGAATTTGATATTTTACTATTTTGTTTTACCAATGGAATTGTAAGATGTAGCTTTCCTACATGATCAGGAATTAGAGTATTCCTGCTGTGTCCATATAACTGATGGTCAAGCATTTATTTTTCTGACCAACGTTTACAACTAACTGTAAAGCTTGGTCAATTCTTTGTGGAGTTTTCTATACTTTAAGTCATGCTCCTTGTCTCAGCCATTTGATGGAAATTGTCAATGATCATAGCAGTGATGATGATTGCGAGATAGTATAATTTTACTGATTATAATGTACAAAGAAAACCAAGGTATTTATTTTTTTTACTGTAATTAATTTATATTGAACAATTATTTTCTTTAATAAGAGAACAATTTCATTGTTATTTAATTTATGGCCAACCTTCTTTTCTTAAAGATTTGACTTGTGCTCATGGTTCACAGTCGCGGTCTCGGCCGCCGACTTGGCGGGCACTGAAACGGATCAGTCTCGGCGACTCGGATCGGTATCGGGCGATACCAAAAAACGCTACATAGAAAACTAAAAAAATTCTGAAAAAATCACGATAAATCTTAAAAAAATGTAGATATCCACATTCATGTATTACATGTCCAAAATATATCACCTAGCACACTAAACATAAAGCGAAAGTATAAATGCACGCGTCGTCGGTAGAAGTATATCAAAATACATGCACAATATAGTAAATTGTACAAACTACATTCATAAATACATGCTAATGTAGTTATTTCTACATTGAATTGCGATGAGGTACAAAATCATCATCATAATACCGAGTCGACCGAGTCAACTCCGATTCTCGGCCAAGTCGGTCTCCTCTGAGTTGAGTCGACCGACTCGTGTCGGACTCGTCTCGGAGCGGGCCGAGACGGATACGACTCGGCCGACTCGTCTCCGACTCGCCGAGTCTTTGAACCGTGCTTGTGCTAGGGAAGTTCCTCATTTTTATTTGCTAAAATGTCAACGTGAATGAACATTTGTCTCACCAAATTCATGTTTCTTTATTTTCTGCTGAAAGATTTTCTGCCATCTTCCATTACATGCTGTCTCAGTAATCATTTAAGTAGGACATGAAGATTAGCTAATAATATCATTCTCTCTTTATATTGCGCATGAGATACTACAGATAATTGTATTATTTTCTTTGCTAATTGTGAAAATTTTCCTTCTGCTTGTGAGAAGTGAATACACATACTACAGTGCTGCAAATATGGCAATGAGTTGCACAAGATTGCTGAGACACATTAGGGTCATCAACAAAGCCATCGGGGTGGTGAGCAGCAGAGGATTCGCTGCTG
Source organism: Agave tequilana (assembly GCA_038442645.1). Lineage (NCBI taxonomy): Eukaryota > Viridiplantae > Streptophyta > Magnoliopsida > Asparagales > Asparagaceae > Agave > Agave tequilana. Next base: position 30,610 of record JAVJIF010014702.1, read on the forward strand.
GTGCCAAGTCGAAGAAGGGTGGAAAAGGCGGAGCTGGTGATGCTCCAAAAGAATCTGTCCTGACCAAAGAAATGAAGAGTACTACTGTTTTCGGAGCCAATATCCTCAAAGACGGCGCTGATCCCAAGATAATGCCAGACTCAGAGTACCCTGACTGGCTCTGGCACTTGCTTGACAAACGGCCTCCACTGAGTGAACTACGACGAAAGAACACTGAAAGTCTTCCTTATGAGGATCTCAAGCGTTTTGTTAAACTAGATAATCGAGCACGTATAAAGGAGAACAATGCTGTCAGGGCCAAGAACTGATTTTTAAAGGTGCAAGGGATTTCTCCTGGCCTCTTTTCTTTTAGTCATGGCATAATGTGGTGTTTGGGCTTCAGGGAATTCTGAGACATGTAATCCATCAAGTGATCACAAGGCATCATGTAGCTTGGGAGTTTCTTTCCTATTTTGGAAGCTCATAACAATCCTATCTGCTTGTGTGCTTGCCCATTTCAGTTTTAGACTATTCAACTACAGTTTGCTTCAGTGATCTGCATGTGTGTATTTTGTTAGTTCGCTGTGCCGTGTAGCTGTATCAAATGCCACTATGCTCTAAATTAACACAAGTGATGTATCATTACATAGTGATTGGAATACCTTCATGCTATTGTCCACTGGACTTGTCAATTTTGATACATGAGGTTTTAGGTGATCAAGTATCTGTATCTGTAGTTGTAATGTGTATGATAGTATCATAACTATCATATGCATATCAAATGCAAACTATTTCAGGTATCGGAGAACGCAAAAATACATCAAAACATCAGAATTTCATTCTCTGCCATGCAACCATCAGAATCTCATCCTCTATTATGTAACTGTCTGTATATGATTAGAGCATTTTGTTGATGTCTCTGGATGGATTCAGGGATATTTGTAACCATAGCTCAGCATACTCAAAAGGAAGAATAGTTGGGCAGTAACAAAGAGGAAAAAACACACTCAAACAACAAAATTGTGATCATTAAATGTATAAGCCTTTGAAATTTTCTACTACTTTTCTAGGTAAAAGCTCAATCGATTCGAACAGTACTCTGTATGATCACCAGGAGCCCTTTACAACTTGTGACAGAAGGTTACTATCATATGCATGCCAAGTGCCTTAACATGAGCAACAATCCATCCTGATACAGTTGACGCTGGATTCTGCAGGAATTTGCTCGCGCGCGCGCAGCGCGCAGAGAGAGAGAGAGAGAGAGAGAGAGAGAGAGAGAGAGAGAGAGAGAGAGCTTGCACCCATGGAAGTATATATGAATTGCAATTATATACAGCACACTTAAGCCAGGAGATGCCCATCAAAAATGTGAAAGACATTGCAGTGACACAGTTATGTTGTGCCCTGAAACTATGACATTCTGAACAACATTCTTTGATGCAACCCGAAAGGAAAACTAGAATTGATTCCGAAGGAATGTCCATGGCCCCCTTGCTGTCCCTATCCTGCATGGACAATATTTCTGTGACCACAATGACAAGAAAGAAGTGTTGTGAAACAAATATAAGACTATCATGCTACCCTTTAACGCAATGGACAAGTTTCTCATGTATAGTGAATGTAAGCTTGCAATGGTGCCTACCATGAGCAAAGCACGAAGAATAATATATAAATGGATAAAAATTACCTCCAAAAACCAGCGAACATTCTTAGACTCATGTATATCGTCAAAGCTATCCAGATTCCCACAAAACCATGACTTGAAGAGAGGAGTACCAAGCATATGATGCTGAGAATGGCCACAAGGACCTGAGAGGATAAGCGCATAAGACACTCGCAAAAGAAACTGACCCGGGTTTTTATATATGTATGATCTAAGAACTAAGAGATCTTCAACTTACCATTGAGTATGCAGAATATGCAAAATCTGATGCTCCAAAATTGATGCCATCAAAAACAAAGGCCAAAGCATTAATCGGTTGAGTGAGCGCCACAAACTGAAAATATATGACAAAAATAGTCATCTAAGAGGTAGATAAAAAATTACTTCATGGAATGGCAGTGGTAGTTATTTGAGAGGGGCACCATGAACAATGTAATTTGAAATATGACCTTTATTTTGGACCATAGTTTATATAAAGAAAATTCCACCCATTTAGTGAAAATTATGGACAATAGAATTATGTTTCAAATTTACCAAAATGGGCATATACCGGGATTCCTATATGAATGAGTTTCAGCACATTGGCATCTTTGGTAAATATTTTGGATCCAAAGTTCAATCCAATTCCAAGTACGCAACAGAGGACCAACCCTAGAACCATACCCCACTGCAAAATAGGAGTTCAAGAACAGTATCTCAGTCTTTGCAAGCACCAATGTTGTCAACTTGGAGGTCCAAACATGGAGATATGACAATACAGGATGATTCTATGGTTGGATTTTAAACCTGTAAAACACGAGATGCAGCAGCTGTTGCCCTTTGATGATCCTTTCTAGTGAATGCACTTGCCAGCATTGCCTAAAACAATCCTGAAATTATTAAAATATTCAAATATACTACGTGGGAAAAAGTATATATTAGTATTTTTTTAATTTTAATGGGTGGTAGTAGCAGAACATAAGTGTAGGATATGGCTGCAACGGGACATGGATATTGTGACCCAAACAATCTAACAAACAGTATGTGTGCGCGCGTGAGGATGTGTGGGTTTGCGTGTATGCGTGCAGGTTATAAAAGTTGGGCGGATATGGACATGGTTCATGTTTTCCTCCTGTAGAGATGGGCTAAGATGAAAATGGATGGAATTGTTAACTATTGGTTATTTGCATTAATATGCATATTTATTGTTGAGTACACATTTATGTTGGAGTCTTTCATGCTTATGTTTAAGCCGTATGTTTTGTATGCATCTTGTTTGGATATACCGATATACAATGAAATTAAGTCATACCGAACCTCAATGTGCCCCCTACACAAGTGAGTTCAATATGCAAAGCCTTGATTAAATTATCCTGGCTATGAGCAAAATAGTGGTGGGATCCAAGTCAATTTGGGTGGTGACCTCATTGGGACAATGCCTGTCTAATTCTAGTGCATGAATAGTTAAAAATGTTATCTCATTTCTTGTTACACTCTACTTGTTTATCTTATGAGGGCTAAGAATGGAATTGTTTTACAAGAAGTGTTTACACATGATTTTTGTGCTTTTGTTATGTAGTTTTAAACACCTAAATTATTAACATGGTTAACTAGCTGGCATATTGAGCATCTCTTGAGCCACAGAACTTAAGGATGGTTCATAGAAGATATCTTGTGATGATTATCTTATTAGCACAAGATGTTGATTGTTATTATGACCTTTGGAAAACTGAAATCAAAGTAGGCTTTTGTGTAAGATATATTCATGAAAATAAATATGTAAAGACAATATGATAAGATTAGCATGTCTGTAGAACTTATGGACATGATATTGTTTTGCGTGTTTTCTTAAGGAAAATTGTGGCCTACTATCATTGAGCCTTTAACCACAACGTCACGTTCGGGGCATGACAATCATACTATTGGTCTATTTCTTTACTTCACAAATACCACCTCATGCACTGCTTAGGACCAATAGCCTCCTAAAAGAGAACAAGGAAATTCATGCACATAGAAATTTTTTCTAGTACTTGTACAATCATCTTATCATGACACAAGCCGCACAACCACCCTGAAAGTAGTGACCGATATAATTTAGGAAAATGATAGTCCTATTCCAAAAACAAATATGAGGGGATCAAAATTCATGACAAAGTATCCCGAGCATAAGCAGATATTATTGAATTCAATATAAACTCAAAATAAATCAGATTCAGTTATGTGGTGGGACCATAATGTGATCAATTCTCTTGATTATGTGTTAATAAATTATGAAGATGACAAATTTTCAATCAAAAAAGAAGACAACTTTAGATGGGAACTTTTCTAACCTGTCCAGCAACAGCCAATCCATCAGCAAGAAGAGATGTTGCCAGCCAAACCTGCAAGCAGATTTGAAATGCAGCCATCGGAATTGAACCCTCTCTTGCTGCCATTGATGCTGCAAGAGTCACACAGAAAGTTACAGCAACCACCCTCGCAAGTAAGAGAAAACCTGAAGACAACCAAACAAATATCAATGACGGACTATTGTAAGACTAATTATCAGCGTTAACTTTTGGCTTGATAAATTTCTTCCTATTGGTCTCAACCTAGTCTAAGAAAACAATACTAATGATTGTATCTCTACGTTGACAGTGTCAATATAGCTGCAAAATTTTACATTACTTTGAAATACTGCTTGTCAGAAATGTGTTCAAAAGCTTTCAAAAAAAAAATCTGAAGTGAGATATATGTTTCTTAAAGTTCAAATTTTTTGGGTTAAAACTTAATCATAACCTAAAAAGTAAAAACTTTATCTCATCTCTAGACGGTCAACTTTGTTGAATCACAGTATAAATCTTCACAGCAGAATTTGTCAAAGCTTTAATATTTAGTACAGCGTGCTATCAGCATAAAGCCTTCTGAAAATAGAGTATTAGGATTACCTCCCGGGACAAAAAGAAGAAGAAGAATACAAGAAAGTAAAAACAAAATGGTCAAAACTGTCATATGAGGGAAATTGTCACATAATTTGGATACCAGAATATTCATCAATCTAATTAAAGTTAAACAAATGAAGAAATGAATAGTGGATGCACTCACAACCATGATTTCTTTGTAGAATCAAAACAGGATGGTTAAAAGTCGAGAAAGCACTTCTACAATAAGATTTGGCAAAAATCTTATAAGACAACAACCACGCTATTAGGGAACAAAACAACATTTACAAAAGAGAGTATTGCTGAAATTAGAAAACTGAGATGGATATAATGCAAGATGCTTAACGCTGGGATAAGAAATGACTGATTCAGTAAGAAGATAGAGGCATCCCCAATCAAGAATAAAATGAGAAAAATCAATTGAGACTCTGTGATGGTCATAGGATTGTAGTTGAGCAAGAAGCTAGAATTATGAGGTAATAAAAGAAGGATATGTTACTTGCCACTTTAACATAGGAGATGACACTCATGACAGACTATGTGAAATACAAAGTCATTTATGAAATAAAAATGAAGCATCATATTAATATTATTCTTAGATGGTAGGCCCCACTTTTTCAAAAAACAGAGTCCATGCATGAAGAGAAAAAACAATCAGTAATAGACAAGAATCAATAATGGGTTGTCCCACCATATGTATATATAAAACAATAAAAACTCACCATTTTTTAGGAAGCGACCAAGCTGCAGATCTTTCATACTAGGAGGTAACACATCAACTTGTCTTAATAATCTCCATAACAGAATTAATGCAATCAAGTATCTAGAGGCAACATATTTTGTTAGAATTGCAAAATAAAAAAAAAAATCAGCAGGGAAGATAACAAAAATATTTTATATTAGGTGAATACTTGCAAGAAAAATAAATATAACTTACTGAGAAATTACATGAGCAATTGCTGCACCACTGACACCTAAATGGAAAACAAACATAAAAATTGGGTCTAGAATTATATTGGTTGCATCTCCAGCCACTGATTTGTCAAAAGAAAATTAACTTCTGTTAGACAACAAATGTCAAAACTAGGTAAGATGGAATGAAAGGAGCATCGCTTCTTTTAATACGTGTTGAGATTAACAAAAGATAACAATAAGAAGTGCAGTTTTCTCAGCATCCTTCACGGGACAAGCCAACATTTAGATTGTAGTAATAAGATAACGACACTAGAAGTTATCATATACCCCCTTGTACTCCACTAAGAAAAAATTCTCAAATTCTAACTATCTTGAATTTGCAGTGTTTAAAGAGAAATAATGTTGCAAACAGCTCCAATCTATCTTAAATATGGATCGTGTATGAGCAATAATGTTGAGTCATATATGATTTGAGTAGTTGCACATTGAAAAATTGGATGTAAAGTATATAAATAAAACTTTGGGTCTCTACTTATTAACTTACACTTTTGTGTAAGAACAAGTCTAAAACAATATATTGTCTTTACTGGTTTGTCTCCCCAATAAGCCTGTTTGTCGCACAAATTGGTTATCGTGGCCCAATTATAACATAAGGAGGTGCTTGGATCTGATGTTTGTAATCACAGCCGTTGGATGGCATTTGAGCTGGCCATGTGTTTTCCATGTGTCATTGAGTTGTTCATAAAATTCCTACCCCAGTTAAGTGTTGGAGTTGTGTTGGCCCTCTTGTGTTGCTCATGTTTTGAGAGATTTGTTAGCTCATGTAATTTTTGAGTATCACACATAAACACTGTTTTAAATATCGACCGAGAGGTCAGTCGATATCTCGTTTTTTGCATGCTGGCGATATAATATTGAAAAATCATTCATTCATATCGTTTGCAGAAAAAACGACTGATATTTGAAATATTGGCCGATAAATCTCCCGATATGAGTCGACGCAAAATCGGTCGATATGGATTTATTTTAATTAGGTTCATTTTTTTGAACCCATCAGCATTGAACTCAAACCCGACCTGTCACCCGACTATATAAGTGTTATTTGTATTGTTAGGGCTCGATTTTTCTCCTCCGTGAATTGACGGTGATGACGCTTACCTCCCTTTCATTCCTATCACGCTAGTCTCATATTCAAATTTAAAGATGCAAGATTTCATCTCTTTTATTATCTTTTTCATTCATTAATTTTCAGGTAAGTAGATTATACAATTTCTAATCTTATATTTTCAATTTCGTGAAATAACTTATTTATTCACAACCCACAACGGCGTGCAAATATACTTTATTTTTTACCGTCTTTGCATGCATATTGCATCATTTTTATTTGGTATATGATATCTATGACACTAAATCAACTTTTAATTATCAATATTTTATTATATATAATATCCAATGTGAATGCCCCATATGCGGGTGTATCCCCCTATCTTCCCCAATATCCGATATCCAATATGGAAAAAAAAACCATCAGATACGACCCCGATATTTGATATTTAGAACTTTGCACATAAAAGGGGTGATTTGTTAAGTCATGTGTGATTTGAATAGTCTCTAGAAACATTACATGTAAAGTGAAGTATATAAATGGAAAGTTAGGAATCTGGATATTAGTTTAAGTCTGTCATGTTTTTGAATATCGCATACCCAACAGAAATATGTTGTTGCAAATTAATATTTTTTTCGAGGAGATGTTGTAAATTAATATTGCAAAACCTAAATGACATAAAGAGATCTCATATTGTATCCGTCAACTGCCACATGAATATTTACATCACCAGAATAGCAAGTTGAGGGGATCATGCACTCAGATAGAGGAGCATCTCATTCATAAAAAAAAATAAAGAAAGTGTAGTGAACAAGTAGTTTTTGTTTCCTCACCGGTTGCATATAAAGGAGTTCTTGTGTCCTTGAGACCTCGAAAGACCCCTTGCATGGCCAAAGATAGGAGAACAGCAGGAGCACCAAGGGACCTTAATGTCAAGTATTGACATGCTGGAGTCAGCATAGGGGAATCCTATTGAGAAAAAAGGACATGTTATCCTATAAAATATACTATGTTATAGTTCCAAAGTAAGTAGTAACACATAAATATACCTCCAAATAAAAGAGACATCCCTTATCAAACTAGTTTGAGCATCCAATTATAGAGTAATCTAATGTTCTTCACCTAAAATCCCTTCAACCATATACCAAATGCATTTTAACATCTTGATGCTTGTTTTCTGCAAGAGACTGTAGTTGAAGGAATTTTTATGTGTGAACACAAGTGAAGCTCACTATGAAGACTGATGTCCTGTAATGGATCATTATCCTCATCATTGACATCATATAACCCTCTTTCCCTTGAAAATGGAGTCAACTATGCAGCACAACTCTCTAAAAAGAGTATGCACCAATATTTATGACAGCCCGTCGACATCTCACTGAACCTGAGTTGGTGCCAACTTCCTAGGAAAACAACTACAGAAAGAGGGGGCTTTTCATAAATCCTAAAAGGTTAGTTTGCAAAGGATGTAACTATATTATTGATCATGCAATTTAAGATCATCCGACCAAGGAGCAATCCTCCAGATTCTCAACCTTATCTTGCAGTTAGATGTTTGTGATATTTTGGATATATTTTTTACCCATGTATTGAGAAATGCTCTTTTATTTGCTTTCCGGTTCTATGTTGTGCCTTAGAATTGAACGGGATTCCTTGTCGAAAATTTGTCATCTTTTCCTTGTTCTAGATGCTTTCCAAAATGAAGAGGATTTTGTCAAATGAGTTTAAACTGCACTGTGGATTCCATAACCATCCACTTACATTCTAACAGTCCCCTCTCTTATGCATAATTTCCTTGCCGTGGAATTGGCACCAACTGAAGAGTGGTCACATAAGGTTGAATGTCGGTTACTATTTGCTCCAGTTTTCTTTGGAGCTTATGCTCCATAACTGACCACAACTGATGGGAGAATGCTGATGAAAACGACGATTAGTCATGTGTTAATCCACTGGTATGTAAGAGTGGGAAAAACCTATACTAAATAGGTTGAATTTTTTAAACTAATTATTGTTTACTGCATTCCCACAAAGCAACCACGATTGCTTGCTCAAGTTACACTGTCCAAGATGCTATTAGTCAATAAACACCAAAATAAGCATATGTATTAAAAAAACATAAATAATAGTATAAAATCAGTGCAAGCAAGAAAATTTATTTCATTAGTTATATTCCTTTGAAGTTGAACATATCGCCAGTTCATATGTGCAGTTTTAGCTTACTCCTAGACGTAACAATCCACACACAAGGAAATTCTACAAAAATTCTCTTTGTTTTGCATAAACAATAATAATGTATCTTGTGAGGTAACAATCATTCGAGCAGTAAAGAAATTAACTACAATTAAAATTGAACTACATACTTACAGATTTAACTCCCATGAAGTTTAAGATGGGTATTGCACCGGAGATGAGAAACAGTGCTTGGAGAAGGCCCAGTACCCCGCCAATTACTAACGCTGAAGATACTGATGGAATGTGTTTACGCTCAGACTCAAATTTCACCGTACTCGTTATATTATTAGAGGAAAAGGATGAGACCTGCTCTGTCTTCTCAGGATCTAGCAAAACAATGCCAAAAGAAAATGCATCACATTGTTAATTATCTCAAGGAAAATGCAAGTAGAATGTCTTAAACCAAAAAAAAAGTATGGAAATTTCTAAGTTTTCTTCTCAGAGTTATATGTTTATCCTTCTTAATAAAAATTTGTAAGATTCAGAGAAAAGAGGAGTTATTGAGCTCATACCATTCTTGGGAAACAATTCTTTCAATTCACTATTTTCAAAAGGACACCTTTCCAGGTCTCCGCTTTCACGTTCTTCAGTAGCCATTTTGGAAGCAGCATCGTCCTCAGCAACAAAGGAGGTAGTGACACTGACAAGTGGAAAGATTGTGATTCTTGATACCTGATTGAATACAGCAATAGACACACCCACAGCTGCAAGCTCAACTGGACCTGCAATTGATGAGCAAAGAAGGAAAGAATAGCTACCATTCTATCAGTGGCTATAGCTGAGTTTCTTTCCAATAGAAAATATCAATGAGAAGGCAAAAACATTTTATGAATGAAAAGAAATATGATATCAATCACACCAAAAGTATAATAGTCCCATAGAGAATGTCAGCTAAAAGGATCTCCAGTATAATATCAATGAGAAGAAGTATAATAGTCCCAAAGAGAAAGTGAGCTAAAAGGGTCTCTAGTAAATAATAAATCCTATAAACTCAAAAATTGATCATAGCAATTTTTTCAGAAGAAACCATAGGTAAGCATGATCGGACAAGAGTAGTACCATGATGGGAGCAAAGTACAATGGCACATCCATGTTTGTCAGACACTAAACAGTAGTAGATGTCACACTCGTGAATGGTCCTGCTAGGATGTAATAAGGATCTCTGGTATATAATAGTTCATGATGGGTAGCCATCTGGGCGACAACTAGATAAGAACACATTCACATTCACCTCTGTCAAGACGGCAACTAGATAAAAAGTTCACTGTGATGTATGACTATTACAGTTCCTATTCAAGCAAATAACGAAAAACAACCAATTGTGTATGCCATTATGCAGATCATCATATATAGTTTGATTCAACAGATGGCCGGTTATACCGCTGCTACTAGGATAAGTGGTAAATCTAAATGACTTTAGATTGAGACTATAGGCTGCAGCTCTATAAGAGGAACAAGACTTGCGGAGAATGTGCAGCAGTGGGAGCCAAGCTCAAGAACGTGCAAGAAAAGAGGAACATGTGTCATTAATGGCACTTGAGGTCTAAAATAAATGAAATAGAAGTAATAGAGAACACTTCAATCACAAGAACACTGCATTATTTTTCATTATTTCAGTGTTCAATCATTCAGAGCATTTTGAAGCTTTGTCTTGTTCTCTTCCCTATTCTCTGTAAGTTTCAATCCACCTCCCATGCTAGCATGTCTCAATAGCCTAGCACCTCCCCTCCATAGCTCGTATGTCACATCATTGATTGAGTGCATTTGGTTGCTGAGACAATCCCCAGGAGAGTGTCAGTCACTGGGCATTCGCGAAACAAAGCAGCTCATTCCATTGCTTCATTGGCAGCTTCTGTCAAGCTTTTTTTGCCCTCGCTACCCCAGGACCTGTCCCAAATGCTTCAATCTTCTTCTTGTATCACACCTTTGGGTGTTTGTTTTGATTGATTGGGCTATGGTCTTTACTCCAGAGAAAGAAAAAGAAAAAGAAAACTCCTCCTCCTTCAACCCCATTCTCCTTTAATTTTATGTACCAAGATCACAGATCCACAAGAGTCCATACAGATCTAGGATTTCTCCTCTCTTCTCTGCATTCCTGTGCTTGTGCTGTTCACCTATTGGCTACATTCAATCAGCAGAAAATTCTAAGGGGAGAACACTTTTTCACTTGTAATCTGTCAGATTGTCATTGTTATATCTAACAATGCTAATTTAAAAGAGCATTATAGCTAAATACTCATATCACCAACCCAACCTAAGTGAAATACAACGCTTTGATCTTCTTGTGCATCAACTTCTCCTCGTAGCAACTCTTTGCTCCTAGGAACAAAAACAAATGAGAATAGGGATCGCCATAAACGCTACAACTTTGAACTGACTGATCTTCCTCAATATCCCCATTAAACCTCCAACCCCAAAAAAAAAAAATCCCCATAAACATGAACCGATATTTCAGTAGAAGAACTAACTGATCTTGAACCAAAACCAAAAGATCATCCACCCTCTAGCTCAACTTAAACCCCATGCATGTAGAAAAACAACCCAATAAAAAATAATTTTATATTAACAACTCACAAGCAAAGATAAGATGATTGATGAAAATTTACATTCAAAAAAGAAAATTAAAAAAGAATGAAAATGATGAGCGGGGGCAAACCTATCTGTCCAATGAAAGCAGTATCAACCAGAGAGGCAATAGGATCAGCTGTGAGAGCCAGTGCTGCAGGAAATGCAATCTGTGCAATCTCCATCCCCAACTCATCCATCTTAAATACATTCCTACAAATTAAATTACCCAAGAACCCAATTATAATTTCTTTTTTTTTTTTTTTTGTCTGGGAAGAAAAACCAGAACCCAATTCATGATCAATAAAACATTTCCTATCAGAAAATTTTTAAAAACATTAAAAAAATAAAATAAAAGGGTACCTTGCATCTTTGAAGAAAACTCGAAGAGGGGAAGCTACTTGTTCTTTAGACATCAATAAACAGTTAGAACTGGGCAACAGCAAATCATCCAAGGCAGCCATGGCTACTGGGCATCTCCCATTAACACCACCAAAAAACCCAGCTGCTCAAAAACCCCACCAATATCTCTGCAACTGTACTTGCACTCAAAATAGAACAGCATCAACGAATCACCACCACCTTTGAGCCAATTCTTCTCTCTCCTCGAGATGCCCCAAAATAGAGTGAGAGAGAGAAAGAGAGAGGTTTTCTTGTAATTCTCTCTCCCTGTAACAAAGGAACAAAAGTGAGGTGGTCTTGTTTGTGGACACTTGGCACCGACAGGTGCAAAGCTTATGGGAAAAACATAAGAACCTGTCTCTATTGAAACCTGTCCACAAAGGGCCTTAAACTCTTAACGACCTTTAACCACTGAGTTTAATGAAAGCCTCAAAAGTCTCAAAAGTTGTAGAAAACTAGGGACTACCCAAAATTCCACATTTAAAAGGACTTAATTTTTTTTTTTTTTTTAAACAAAATTACTGGTGAAAAGGAATAAAGACTAGTAAACCAATCACATAGTTGATTCTCTCTTGGTGGGTGGCCAGCAAGAGAGAACCCAAATTGAGAGGCAGAGATTTCTTCAAGAAAGAAGAAGATTCTGTCACAATCAATTAGCAATGTGACCTGCACTCTGGCATGTTATGCGTTTAGTCTGAGAGGAGTCACATCTAAAATGCTGTGGTGTGTAGTTTATTGAACCAAACGTTTTTCTTTCATAATCTCATATTTTATGAGACAGTTAGTTACAGTGAGAAGTGCAGTTTTGAGATTTGATTTATTGGTGAGAATCTAAGGCCAACATGCACGGAAGTTGTCAGGAGCACTGCAATGAAAACACCCTCTAAAACACAGCCTGTTGTGTACCAGAGTCTCTCTGGTTTCTATGATTGAGAGCAATACTACAGTTAAATCTGCTGAAGATCAAGCTAAAGTTTAGTAACAGAAGTATCCTATGTCCGAAGAGAATTACGCTGCTCAGTGTGAATCATCAGATCAGATAGTTTCTCATCGGAGTTGCAGAAACCGATTCATCAGAGTCTGCTTCCTCTGTCACAGACATCAATTGATCGCAAACACAAATGCTTCACTGGCATTGCTAGCAATCGAGACGGTCTGAATCCTGCATCAAAGAATAGATCGGCGAGTAAAGTTAGTAAGATCTGATCACAGTCAAGAGTTTACGAAGTGAAAATATGCAAAGGTCACATGCCAACCTGACTCAGATGTACTTGCGTGCCAAGGACTCTTGGTATTGTTAGGGCACACATTGAAAACAACTGCAGTTGGAAACACCAGTGGAATCACAAGTCAGCAGATAGCTAGAGACCACACACAGACTGGTCGCTCAGCATAAAGCACAGCCACCACTCTTGTACACTGCCAACTTTTTTACCTGAAAACCACCACCCTTTTTCTCCACAAAAGCTGAGATAAGTGCATAGTGCATAAGATATAGACCCTACTGTCCTCAAACCCAATTGGAGATGCTCACCAATGAAAACAGAGAACAGTCCAAGGATTTCCATCCCAAACAACACACAGAGCCAGAGTTAAGTGCAATGCAGGGTTTTTATTCTGCAGAACTTTCAATATGGCATTACAATCACAAAATTAGAAGATGCGGTATTTCGAATATTCTACTAATAAAATGCTACAGGATTTGTAGATCAAACAACCTATCCCTTCATCATATAGATAATAGACTGAAGTTCTGCAGGAGTGCAGAATTTATACATATACCAAAAATCGGAGAATCTAACGAGGCCATAACTGTTGGAAAAGTTGCATGATGGCCTAAGTTCCCATCCATTTCAAGGTGAAGCCGCCAATAAGCTCACACCCGCCTGCTCACTGGTCCAGGAGATGTCATTAAGAAAGAGTAGTTCTACAAAATCCTGAGAGTCCAATCATCGGAGATGCTGAGATTCGGCTTCCGAACAACAAGTGCAACTGGGCTTGCCCCACCGCAGAGCATAATTGGGCCTGGTTCGACGTCAGCTTCATGATTTCCTGGTTCAATTACTGCTTTTTTCGGTCCAGCAGGCAATCCCAGAAGTATAATCCTCTCAATGATGGAACCTGAAGAAAACTTCTTTTCACGATTGTCAGGCCTTAAACTTGATGATGTTAGCTTGCCATTTGAGAAAACAAATCGGCGGTGGATGTATAACCCATGCTCAAAGTCATAGCTTTTGCCATCATCAACATACAGCTCGCCTTCCGCAGCAAGAGAACTATTTAGAGCAACTACCTGGTCATAGACACAGATTTTAATTGGGTCATGAAACAACTTGATTAGGTTGTTGTACAACCAAGATTCACATAAAAGTCCACCAATATGAATGACTGCACTTATGCTTGTTATAAACGGAGAGGCCACATACTGTAAGCACTGTCATTATGCATGTCTCTAGTTTACAGAAATCACCTCAGAAGCAAATTCTCTAACAATGTACCTTATAAAAAAAATCATGTTTGGTCCATAATATTATATAATTATATACAAAAATACATGTATACTTAAGTCCTCTAAATAATACAAGGTTTGCATGTCTAGTATTTGATTTATTAGCGTGACAAGTCAAGTCCCATGCTAAAGTATGCATGAAACTTCAAAACATGAGTGCGGAACTCCAAACTTGGAATGGTTAAATATAGCTTGCATATCAAAATCTCTCATCTTTACCAAAAGATTAACACAAGTATAGACATTCAAGAAGAGGAAGTTGAAGTGAACATCAGAGATATACAGTAGCAGGAAAAGGAAGCTCCTGAAGCATAAAAAGAACATACCAGAGTGTAGGGATCATTCACCATTTGAGTAGAACTTCTCCTGAATCTATCTTTTCTGGGTATAATTGTACCCGCCCTCTGGAAACTAGGTATACTGTCTTCTAAAACTTCAAGCTTGTGGGTTACACCTCCAGCGTAAGAAAGTCCATTTCTCAGATTATACCAAGACTCTTTGGCAGGTAGATAAACTGACACAGATTTTTGCTTCTGTCAAGCAAAGCAAAACCAAAAGAGAAACTCAGATTTTTGTACAGTTAAAGCTAATGACACATGATGTGGTGTACAATAAAAATGAATTATATGAAATACCTCTTGATAGATCCCCTGTACTAGGATGCTTGTGCCAACCATGAAGGCATCACCATTGTTAAATGTTTCCTTATCATCAGGGAATTCCAGCCACAAAGGACGCATTACAGGGATACCACTCACACTAGCCTCTTTGAACAGTGTATAATAATATGGTAGCAACGAATACCGAAGGTGTACAGCCTCTCTCATCAAAGCAGTGTTCTTTTCCCTGTATCATTGGATCAAGAAATAGGATTCATCATTAACAGAGAACAAAATAACTATTTTTGACCTATGTCACTTGTCTTCAAGAATTTCTCCATGCCAAAGTGAGATAATTATAAATTTAAAATGCATTAGTGGCAAGGTAGGACGCTAATAATTGGAAATCCAGGATTTTTCAGTATCACAAATGGGAAATATAGCTATTTGGTTTGTTACATTTTTGAATTTCCAACTACATCATAATTGCAATTCAAGGTTTTTATTCGAATGGAATTCACTCACAAAACATATAAACTCCAGTTACAAGATTTTCTCAAATTGCATTCATCATATGATAGACATGAGATTCCTAATACATCCAAAAACACAATAAAAGTTGGAATTTGATGAAATGAAGCATCATAGCTACAAATAACTAAAGCATGAACTAGATTTGCAATTCCATTATTCCCAACTTCATACATTCCAAAAAAATATGAAAAAAATCAACTTCAGGTAACCAAACAGATCCTTAAATAGAACTTTGGCTTAGATTGCATGAGAGTCAGAAAGAAGCAATGCCTTTGTAGGAAACCAGATGATTACAAGACATGCATTATGGTTCAGAAAAGTACAAGGCCCTTTCACGAAACTATAGATACCTTGAAAATACCCAGCACCATAACTGCACAAGGCATGACTTAAAAACAAATTAAAGTAACAAGAAATTGTGAAGGTTTCCAAAAAAGAAAAACAAGAAAATAAATGCATTACTGAACAATGGGACAGCAGCACCCAAATTTAAGTGCTTAACAAAATAACAAGATCTACTTAAGCTTACTCCCATACTAGATGAAGAGATGTAAGCATTCAGTTTTCATAGTCAATGATATCTCAAAACCCGTGAGGTAGAATGGCATTTTACAGTAAATATCGTCATATCTATCCACGAGTCCATATGCTAGTTTGTGCAATAAACAGCAATCCATAATATATAATGGTTTGAAATCTCGCTATAAGATCGACCGTCGGTTTTGGTATCGGAATCAGCAATATCGGCATTTCGGCTTGTCTTATCTGCAATATCGGAATTGTAATATCCTAAATTTTCTTAATAAAATACCTGCAACTAATTTACCATGTGTAATAACTAGACTAGCCTTTTTGACTAAGATGATAATCTATGTTTTAGGCTTTTTGACCCTTGGTTGTGAGACGTTAAGAGGTCATTCATATTGCCAAAAGTTAGTAGTTGGGTGTTGGAGAGCAGATTGTATGCATTTAGGTGACGGGTGAAAATTAGTTCACCGATTGAAAGCAAAACACAATGAGAGAGAGAGAGAGAGAGAGAGAGAGAGAGAGAGAGAGAGAGAGAGAGAGAGAGAGCGGTAAGGAGGAATTTAGCAAATCAAAGTACAAACCTTACCCTCTTTGATCAATCTTAAGAATTTAATTTCTCAGTGGCCAAAGGTCACTACGAAGTGCTAAGTATAGCTGAAGTTTAACTTCATGTTACCCTATATGTTAGTCTCTATGTTGAGATTACAACTATGGCAAGAAATTAAGTTGAAACGAGAAATTTTCTCCATTTAAAATGTGACATGTAGTGTTGCCGATGGGAGGAGATCAACGGCGACGATCTCTAGTCGTCGCCGGCTCATGGTGGCCATGGATGGGGGCTCCCACACCATGAGCATTTTCGGGTTCCTTGTTCTTGCAAAGTAGCATGATGAGTTGGGAAAGAAAGCTCTTATTGGGTTTTAATGGGTTGGATTCAGTTTGGATAGGGTTGAATCCAACCCAACCCGATCCCTCATGAGCAGCCCATACACTAAAATAAGAGAAAATTTTGTTTTAGCCCCTGTTTAATTTAGAAATTGCATTTCAGCCCTGAAACTTGTAACTAGTGCTTAAAATTGCGTAAAAATTATGGGAAAATATCTAAATATGCTATAAGCATTTCTGAACCTATTTCAAGAGTATTCCACTAGTGCATTCCCAAGGATGTCATGTGTGATGAGTTCAACCTTGATAGGACATTAATTGATTTTATTTAGTATACTATTAGAAATTTCTTTAAGGTGATTGGAACGGCTCATTGGACGAATAAGCTTGATATTCGACTAGGTGTGAGTAAACTTCTACCTTGTTAGCATCTTGAAAACTTGTTCTTAATTATAAAATTGATTTATTAGTTGTTAATATTCTTTTGTAGTTATAATTTATTAAAAGTTGGATCATACATGAAATTGACTATGACTGTGTTTGATATATGAAACCTTAAAAAGATTTTGCTACACAATTATTATTTGCTTTATTTAAATACCAAAAATAAAGTATTCTTATATGATAAGTTGCATATGATTTATATTGAGAAAAATATATGCTTTCAAGCGTAGTTTTTGAAACATCATAGCTTAAAAATGTCAAATGCTTTTGATCTTTCTCCCCCTCCCCCTCTTCTCACCCGATCTCTCTCCCCCTTCAGTCCTTCACCCGATCTCTCTCCCCCCTCTTCTCACCCGATCTCTCTCTCTCTCTCACCCTCTCTCTTTGTCTATCTTATAATTTTCTTTTTCTTTCTTTTTCTTTTTTTGGTTTTTTTTCAGATTTACCCTCATATTTTTCATATTTCAAAATTTACCCCTCAAATTAATATATTTCTTGTATTTACCCCCTCAAATCATCATCTCTCTCCAATTACCCCCTCAAAATAATTTTTTTTGAACATGTGATACATGAAAATTAATGTCTACATTTTTTTAAGATTTGTCGTGAATCTTTCAGAATTTTTTGAGATTTACTTATAGCATTTGTGTGTATCGCCCGAGTCCGTTCCAAGACGCCGCGCCCGATGTGGAACAGTGCCTACCGAATCGGCGGCCGAGACCGCAACTTTGAACCATACCCTTAAACCTCTGCTCCCACATACTTTATCCCTTCCCTGGTAAGTATGGTCAAAATCCTAAAAGAACCCTAGCTCTCTACCTCATGGTTCCTCTTTCTGATTCATTCCTCTCTTTTCTCTGATGATGGCCAACTAGGGCACCGGCGGCAAGGCGGAGGCGCCAATACTTCGAAGGAGGAATCTGTGGTGAGGGAGTTATTCTAATTTTTCAGATTTTGATTTACTTGATTTGAACTTGCATCTATATTGATTAATTATTGGTAATTACTCTTAAATTTGTAAATGAGAATCTCTTCTTCCAGCTCAATCTTGTGAATTTATTAGCATGAGTTTTGATCTATCTCTAGAACTTAGAATTTTAGAGTGTATGTTACATGTGTAATTTGTGTATAATTGTGTGAATTGTTTGATGGTAGAGAAGATATAGGATGATAAAATACTATTTAACATGTGTAAAGATACCGAGCTAGCAAGCTAGATATTGATATCTTTGTGTAGAAATTATTCTTTTGTGTGGGAAAATAATAATATTATTTATGTTCCATCTTGAAGTGTAGCTTAGCAATAGTTGTAAGTTACGGTATAACTAACATTAGTTGGCTCTATTTCTATTGGAGTTAATTTCAGTGCAACTTGGTGTGCTCATTTCGAGAAATTTTCCTACTTCTAGGATAGGGATCAATATTATACGGTGTAATGGTAACTTAGAGCCTTCCATTATCCACTGTGGTTAGTTATTAGGGTGATACAGCATAAGAAATTATGGTTACTTGATAAACACGAAAATTGATAAAATACATGCATACGATTCTTCAGATTGTAAATTTCATCATTTTGGGTATTGTAATGAACTAGATAGTTATGATGACTCTTAAATTATAAATAACTATCTTGCAGATTTTAGCTTCTCCCAAAATGTCTAAAATTATAAACACAGGTAGAAAACTTATTGGAGAAATCATTATGTATCTTACACCAATTTTTTCATTTCAAGTTAATATCTTTTAGTAATACCATCATTTAACTATATAATCCATTTCTCTTTATATTGAAATAACAAGAAGTTGAGAAGTTTTTCCGAAATATTCATGGTCATAAAATGAAAGGAAAGGACCATGGTGGAACCTTACAACACCCTGACCTACGACTGGTTCGTCTGTAGGATTACTTGGTTGATCATAGCATATTCCGACACAGGAAGAGGAATAATCGTGTGCTTAAAAATAATGCTTTGGCTTAGGCCTTAATGGATAACGCTTACTCAACAGAATCCATTTTAAATCATAATAAGTGGACTTTTGAATTTAAGAAACATCATATGAGTATGGCAATTGCTCAGTGTACCTTCAAGGAACTGGTGTTTAGTCGTGATTCTTAACTTGTAGTCGAGGACAGGCTTTTTATTGCAAGTTCCATCATGAGTTCACCTGGAAGTTTAAATTAGGAACCTGCAATCATCAGACATAACAAATCAGTTACTCTTTTGATACTTGTTAGGCCTCATTTTAACTCTCGTAGAGTATTATGATAGTAGGAAATGTATTTCATTTCATTTTAATATTTGGTAAAGCTCTTGGGAATAATACTTCACCTCAAACCATAACTTACTCTAGATATGCCTCATTACGGGATGTAAGATATAATCATCTCCGCATGGGAATGACTAAGAAAGGTTATTTATGAGTTATTAATAATTGTTACCAATAAACATCTTAGTATTCGCATTTTATGAAGACATAGCAAGATAAATATTTGTAATTGGAAGCATCACTATCTCGTTTCCTAGTTTGTGAATTAGTAGGCTTATACTCCTTTTAGGAGTATATAATTGCCCTTGGGCGCACAAGTGTGCGTTTATGATGTGTAAGTACAGTTAGAGTCAGTAATAAGTCTTAATAATCAGATTACTCAAATAAAATTTAATTGGAAGCAAATTATCAACCAAATGAGAAATCCGACATTCGCTTGGTTCAAGCCTTGAGTACAACTAAGCCTACATATGGATAACTGCTACCTTTAACAATCAATGCATAATCAGATATATGAATTGGATGTGTGGACTGGTTACATTAATATCAAATGATTCAATACAGAATGAAAAATTGTCGACCCTCAGTAAACTTAATAAATTGATGTAGAACCTTGTTAGGTAATTGGTTGAGTGCGAACTAGCAACTAACTGGTGATTAGAAACTTAAATTAGTATTAGTAATGATAATTAATGAATTTCATCGTCGAATTGTAAGTAAAACAAGCAAACGATAATCATAGTATTCTTCCGTTAGCTAAATGGTAATGAACTGGTGTTATGTAACGACTATTTAATACATCAAAAACTTCTGAGTCTAACTCTCAAATTTCCTTGCTATTGATAATTCAATACCTTCAGTAAATTGAGAAATCAGAAAGATCGAGAACTTATCCTGAAATTTTGGAAAGAAACTAGGTCTTAATGACTAAAGTAATGATAACCAAATAGTAGCCTGTAACTATATGTTATATTTGAAGATATAGATGATAAATGGAAAGTGTGTACCGGCAAGTGAGCTAGAACTCTGATTTAACTAAGTATGTATAGTAAGTAGAAATGAGCATGGTCTTGAATACAATTAATGAACTAATAATAATAAACCGATATATGATGATTAGTTAGGAGGGAGAAGACAGTATTATTGTTATATGATATATACATACACAATATATACATAACAGAGGAAGGGCCGGGCGGGAGCCGGTAGGAGGGGAAGACGGTGTTATTGCTTTACATATTTATATATGCGGAGGAAGGAGCCGGGCGGGAGCCGTTAGGAGGGGAAAGACGGTGTTATTGTTTTATATATTTATATATGCGTAGGAAGGAGTCGGGCGGGAGCCGGTAGGAGGGGGAAGACGGAGAATTTCACACTTCATGTGTGAATTGTATATGCATATGAATAATGTATAACGTGTCTCATTAAATATGACATGTGAATGTTGTGAAGTGTGATGTGTTATTGTGATATGTGAAGTGTGATATGATTATATGATATACAAGTGTGTTTTGTGATGCATGTGTTATCTGGATGCATAAACGTCTATAGTTTAGTTACTGTGATTGGTGTATCACCGTGAAGGAATACAAGATACGTGTGTAATACATGTGTATACATAAGATGAATTCGGTAATAAGCTAAATAACTAAACAAAATTGTTCTATACAACTTATAAATCCTATTATATGTTGAATGAAAACTTAAGAAAGCAATTGGGAATCAATGATCATAAGAGTCTGATTGTCCCCACAGATTTTGGAGTGCATTGTCTTGATTATTAAATCATGGGATGTTATCGATTTTATGTTTTTCTTTTTCTTCCAGATTTACACTTATTACTTGAATAATCATGCTTCTCATTGATATGTATATCATTCCTTGATTTCCTTCCGGCTCTACTCACTGAGCTGTTGAGCTCATCCCCTCTCAGTTTCGCTCTTTTCAGGTTGTGACGAGTCGGAGGCCCGGCTTTAAATATAGGCATGTTGAGAATTTCTCTAGAATGGAAGTATTGTAGATGTGATCATATGTAATTACTTGTAATAGTTTCTTGTTGTACATGCTCATAACTTATTTTGATGTGTACTTGTAATATATGTTAGATTTGTGAGACGGATTATAATGATCATGATAAGTTGGAGTCATGGATAATTCTGTATTATATTGTGGAAGCCTAGAGGTGTTTTTTCGCATATATTATATTGTGATTGTTGGGATGTTGTACATGGATAAATAGGCGATGTCAAGCCGAAATTGTTATATGGGATGTAAATAGGCCGTGTGAGCTGAAATAATATTATTATGTTGTGTGGGTGATTACTGAGTTTGATAATGTATTTGAATTGAGATAAGCCGTGTAGGCTCACATTGTTACATATTGTATTTGGGCAAGTGAATAAACATAGGGGAGATGCTGCCGAAATTTTGAACTTTATATGACAAGAGAAATAATTATTTTCCTAACTTGAGGATTTATGAAACATTAAAGTAATGAAATCTGGACCGTTACACGGCACACCCAAATTAGGGGCGTCTCTCTTGTTTATATAGCATAGAAACAATAAATAGTGTAGTAACAATAGGAAAAGTACATAACTACAACAAGACCCTTGCTTATACTAATATGAAATAACCTTTAAACCTTTACTACTTTAATACCCTCGTCTTGAGCGCTTTATGGTCTTCTGTTTAATATTTTCTTGACAAGTGACAAAAAACCACCATCTCCCAATGCGATATAACCTGAGTGGATCCTCTGTATAATATCACCTTTTGCATCATATTGGCACTTGCCAGCATTTATGTTGTATCTTGAACTTTTTCCCTCCAGAAATCAATATGTTGACATAACTTTTCCGCCAAGTTCCATAACAGGGGAATATTGATTACCATCAATTCCATTATACAAGAGGAATTGGCAGCTATTGGGAGGCATCAAGAAATCTACCTAGTGCTCAATTCTTTTCTTATAGAATATGACTCCACAAAAAGACATACTTAAGGGTCAATCAGAAAAACATTCCAGGTAGAACATTATAAACATAAAATAATTATGTTTTAGAAAATAAAAGAAACAACACTTAAAAAATTACAAGCCCATAATGTGTGTTTAGTTTAATATTTAAAAAGAAATCAATCCCAATATTTTTAATGGTAAAGAAAACAGAACATGTGTTAACTGAACTAGAGTTGTTTTGGAAAGAATAAAGCAGCAATAAGGAACCGCATCAAATGTGGATGTTTCAGCAAAAGTGGGAATAAGGGAGCTGGCAACCTAGTATTCTGGTCATTAAGCTATTGTTAGAAATGTGTCATATGAATATGATACCAATACGCATTCTCACCAATACAAAAACTGAAAATTAAAGTCTAAGGTATAGTACTCTGCTCAAAATAGTCTGCTAGATTAGATGTTGAGCAATTAAACACGAGAACTAATACCCGAATAGCCATGGTTCACGTCTCCTGGTATCATGATGGGCATGACCTCTAAAGAAAGGATAGTAAGCAGCCAACTGGTACCAACGCACCAACAAATCAGTTCCTGGGTTACCAAAGAAACCACCAACATCGGCACCTGCAAGAGATTTATAACTATCAGAATTAGTCCAAGAAAGAGAGAGAAAATGTGAACAAAATTATATATAACAAGTATTCTCACCCGAGAATATGATGCCAGTAAGTCCAAGGGTTAAAACCATTGGGACTGAAGCTCTGAGATGGTCCCAATCTGCAGAATTATCTCCTGTCCAGACTGCTCCATACCGCTGGCTTCCAGCAAAGAAAGCCCGTGACAAGACAAAAGGCCTGACCTTTCCAGCACCTCGTTTTAATAGCCCATTAGCTGTAGCCATATGAAAGTAGTATCCATAGGCATTATGTACCTCTCGGTGCTCCACACCACCATAATGGATAGCATCTCTAGGCATGGTTACCTGACAATGATGTTAAGATGATTTAAGTGCTAGTCACTATAACCTTTCTTTGTACTATCAAATTATGGTTTTAATCACTGTAAGATTCAGGTAATGAAAAAATATATCATGCGGAAAGAATAGCAGTAAACGAAAAAAATTTAAACAGGATGCATAGAAAGAACAAATAGTAAACGTGAGAAACTCGCATTGAGATTGAAAAAAAACAAAAACAAAACAAAGCCAGTCAAGTATCAAGAACCATGACAGGAAATCTGCTTTCTAACGTAGCCTGTAGAAATTTAATTCTTTTTAACCATCTCAATGATATGGAACAAGATATCCCTTCATAATTTAGCTGTGTACAAGTATTAGTCCCCTGTGACTGACGCTATAGTGTCTCTTTATTGTTTATGCAAATCCAGTATAGTTCATTGTTAGGTCTCATTACTCATGTTTAATCAAATCTGTACTGCTTTAACGCAAACCCTTAGAGCCTTGCGATTGAATTGCTCCATTGGGCTTATGGGGTTGGGTTGGGGTGGGATTGGGGTTGGGGTTGGGGTTGGGTTGGGGTATGTTGTCGTAAAAAATATTAAAGTTCTACAAAAAAAACTACTTGCCTTAAATTGTTTGAATGTTTTGCTTTGAAGTACATGTGTCATATAATTATTTAAGAGACAATGATTGGATTAATTAACATTTATAGCATTCGAGATAATTTAATTTGGATCTTCCTTAATACAAGTTAGATCATTAAAAAGATTAAGAAAAAAAAATTCTTACACATGCATCATGTGCCCAAAATCTTGTATCTCTGAGAATGAAAACAGTCAACAAATTGCACAAAAACACAACTATTCTATAACAAAAATAATTAAGGATAAGGATTGCAATATTATTAAAGGGTAAAAAAACACATGCAGTTAATTTTAAAAGTAGAAGCCAAGTCCCTAAACTATTTCAAACATTCAAACAAAGTTGGGTGTAAGTCGTTGATATCATGTTCTTCGCAAAAAGTGAAAACAACTTTGAGTTTACTTTTCCACTCTGCCTGTCTGAATTATGTATAAAGGATACGGCATTAAGCTATCGCAGGCCAGTCTGACCCATTCAAACCATAACTAATCAGGCCTAAGCCAATCCGCGACTCATCTCCATCCCTAATCCAAACTCCTGGCACCAGAAAAAATTCTAGGGAAAGAAGTAAGATGATATGCTTTGCTCTAGCAAATCACATCCATCACTAAGACATTGTTAACAACAATGAGCTAAAGGAATCATATTACCAGATATTCTAAGTCAGTCTAATAATTAAATCATATGGCTTCTACCAGAAGAAGAGTATATGAAATTCTTTTTGGAAGGTAAAAATGTGATAAGAGCACTGAGGAAATCAAAATAGATGACAAACGATTATTCAGCACAAAATCAAAAGAACAAAAGCCATAAAAAGTTGTGATAAATGAAGGGAAGAACAGAACAAAACAGTTACAAGGTCAAAAGGGATATGACTCATGTGGAAGCTACTCTCTGCATCACTCAGAGCATGGTTTCTCAATATCGGTATCATTATCGCCGAATAGTTTTTAGTATCAATCAAGGTATGAGAACTCAGTTTCAGTTTGGGACTCTTCTTTTGTCAACGGTCTCGATCAATTTTGTTAGTTATGACATGTTAGTTTCAAGTTTCAATTTCAGTGTCCATGTACATAAATATTAAGATGGATGCTGATATATATCGGAATTGGTACAATATTTGAAACCATGACCCAGAAGGCCAGAGCAAACCCTCATATAAGGTGACAGCTATCAATCTTCACTTTCATTAGGCTTCCTGAGAAGAATATCCTCTCTATGAATTGTTCCGATTGTAACAATAAAAATTCAAAACTCCTGGTGAAGAATCATTTTAAAAAGCTGACTTTTCAAGTTTCAATAAACATTCACATCACTGTTGTACGGAAACTTTCAAATATTTCAATGGCTTTCAGAACATTCCTTACAAAATCAACTTTCTGCCAAATGCTAGTAGCTGTGGTGACAAGTCATATGAGTCAAAAGGAGAAGCACAAGGATAGGAAAGAAAGGACCAAAAATACAACATACTCGTGTCCATATGTTTGATTAACTTCTCAGGATACAATATAAAATAAGCTATGGAGTGAAACACACATTTCACACTCTGGAGTAAAGCCTAGAACGGACCACCATGAAGTAATGAAGCCACAAAACCATCAGCATATATAAATGCCTCCTCTGACTATCCTCACAGAAGGAAGAAATGATAGACTAAGAAACTTGGATGGAATAGATATAAAATATGCTTTGTAGGAAGTCCAGTATAATCAAAGTAACATGGGGTAGAATTTTTCGGTTACAAAAGAGTACTCTAATCAGCACTCTTGGGTGACAATATTAGGTAGAAAAAATTCTAAATAATTAGGTTCTTAAATATTAAGATGGATGATATGAGGCTCTTGCCTCTAGCAAACTTTGTGCATGCATTCATCAGCTCATTCACAAATATATTCTGATAAGCATACATCAAAAGGGATACTACGTGTTTCATGCCTCTCGACAACTCTGTGAATGCAGACATTACAAATATCTCTCAATAAATGAACATCCAAAAGGAATTTACTGAGAGTGAGCCAGGTTACTGTCAAAAGCATCTGTGGACTGTGGTGCGAATATTTCCACTACAAATTGCATAGGGATTCTAAATTGTAAATTCATATTGTCAGATGTGATCTATTTCCCTTAACTATCTTGAAACAAGAAATCAGAGGCTGTCAACATTTTCCCCCATGCATCAAGTGGACAGAAGATTGATGTTTTAGAAAATGCATGTAATTTGATGTCACTTGTTGCATAGGTGACCCACGTTGAAAAACTTTGATTTTGCTTCATAATATAATTTACGAAATTGGCTATTATCCATGTCAGATCTTTGGTTCAAATCACATATGTGCAAGTTATCTACTTTCTCCTTGTGAAAAAATGTGGAAAGATGGAGCCAAATGAGTGATCGAGTTAAACAACTATTGTGCCGCCCACTGCTTTTTAAATCTTAGGGCATATATTACCAACTAGACGAGTGCCTTGGTAGTGCAAGAAGCTTCAGGGCTCCCAAGGTCATGCTGCTAGGGCTCTCCTTGTGAGTATTTATGATACTATTCTGGTTTTCAGGAGAGACTAGTAGAAAGACGAGGGCAAATGAAAGAACCATTCTTCTCCCTCTTCCCTTCTCATTCTTAATTCTAACATTCTAATCCTAGCAACCCTTTTCTTTCAACCTCAGACCTAAACCAGTGGGTTGCTTTCATTCAGTTTCTTCTTCTTCACTATTTAAGTGTGCTATTGAGTTCCCCAACTACCTAGCTTATCATTTTGATAGTCAGAACTTCCCTGATGAATTATACATCAGAAACTCAAAAGCCATATAACCCGAATAATGCCATGTTTAAGGAAAATGTCTTAGCTTATCCCCTCTCACCCACAAAAATGAAAAATAAGATAATTTATATAGTTAACCCCCTGAGATGTAACTACATAATGTGCACCTGAAATTTAATACTGACGTTACATTGTGTTTTATATAAGTTCCAGAATGACAGATCAACAATCTCCAGTTGTATCTTGTTATTTGAACTGTAATTGTATAATGTCATGACAAATTGTCACTTACAAGATAGAAATAAGCAAAGTGGTTGGTGAGCAACAAGCTTACATACCTCAGGGCCATTAAAGACCGAAGGCTCATTCATATCGTTCCATATATATAATGAGGAAGTAGAACCATTATAGTTCTCCAATGAGAACTTCTCCCCCCACCACTCCCTTATCTCCGGATTCAGCATATCAAGATACGACGATGATCCCGGCCAACACCACCCATCATAATCCCTCTCGGTCACATCCTTCACATAGTAACCCTTCTCTGTCGCCTCCTTATGAATGTAATACGAGTCATCCCTCTTAATATGAGGATATACAATCGTCACCATGTGCCTCCCCTTCCTGCCAACTTCCTCTGCATCTCCTCCAGGTTGGGAAACAACACTTTATCCTAAGTGAAATACTTCTTCCCATCAGTATGCTCAATGTCGAGCCACAACACATCATACGGAATATCGTGCTCATCGAACCCGCTGTCCACGGCCACAACATCCTCTTCATCTCTATAATTCCACCGGCACTGATGGTATGCTATTGCAAACTCTGGCGGCATCCCCTGGGTTCCGGTGAGGCTCGCATACTGCCTCATAACATCCTTGGCCCCGGACCCGGCATGAAGAATGCATCCACAACCCCAGCTTCACTCATCCAAAGCGTATTGATCCTCTTCCCCTTGTCACCGGAACCTTCTCCATCTCCACTCCACCCGGGACCAAGCACATCAATCTGCATCTCCGCGGCATTGAGCCAGAAGGACCCGGCCGATGATGTTGCACCGTGAGAGATCATATACGGGATCGACCCATAAATCCCAAAGGATGAATCGTGCAAGTACTCAAACACATCCAAGTTGAACAGCCTGTAAAGCTCCGACTCCTCCACCCCCGGCCCCCTCGTGTACTTCAGCGCCAGCGATTCTGACGCGTGCTCCGGTATCCCATACACAAACTCAGCCCCATGAAACGAGACATCGAAGCTGATGGACTGCAAGCCATGGGGCCGAGTGTCCGTGTGCGACCCGAACCGCTCCCCCCAATCCTCTCCCTCCTTCTTAACCCTAAGCGTCTCGAAATCGAACAGCCCGTGCGAGTTCAGCGACAAGATTGGATCTTTGGGGCAGGACGAGGACCGGACCACGATCTCGAAGGGATCGTGGTTGATGACGGCCTCGAGGCCGTCGGAGAGGAAGAAGACAGAGGAGGAGCCGTCGGAGGAGAGGAAGCGGGAGAGGTAGAGGCGGCGGTCGTCGAGATCGGGGAGGAGGACGTCGGGGACGTGGAATCGGCGCTTGGAGACGACGGAGTCGGAGTAGTCCTCGTCGATCTTGAGGCGGAGGACGCCGTTGCTGTAGGCGGAGAGCTGGAGGAGGAGCGAGCGGGTATCGGGTTCGGGTTGGGGTTCGGGTTGGTCGGATCCGGGGTCGTCGCCACCGGCGGTGACCTGGCAGAGGTGGGGGCGGGGGAGGAGGCGGGCGGTGATGGCGCCGTCGGAGAGGGAGACGTCGGTGGCGGAGAGGGAGGGGAGGGAGTGGGGCTTGCGGGTTCGGGCGCGCTTGCAGAAGGGGGTCTGGTTGCAGGCGCGGAACTCGTCCTTTTTCCAGGCGGAGACGATAATGGCGGGGGTGAGAATAGCGAATAGGAGGAGGAAGAAGAATTGGTGACGCATTGTTTTTTCTGAGGGAGTGAGACCGAAGTGAGCGCGCCCGCGCGGGGGGCTGGGGGATTCACTTCGCGCCATAAAAATGGGATTTGCGGTGGGTTTTAGGAAGTCGTATTATGTACTGTCAGCGAGGAGATGGGAGGAAACCGGTCGTTTGAACTGTTTAACTGTTATAAAATAAAACTAGCATATCACTAGTGACGGTAAGAAATCGGACGACAGTGAGAGTGCTGCCGATTATCACGAGAGAGAAAAAAGAGGAGACGGTTGGAGAGAGATATTAGATTAAAACTTAAAGACTTCATGATGATGAAATCATCCAATAATAGATCTAGAATCAATACCCCTCAAGAACAAGTATATAAATATATGTACATACCTGAAGCCATTAGAAGGATTGATGAAGGTAAATTGATGAAGATCTCAGTCCCTTTCTTTTCTTCTTGCAAACTCTAATGTAGTCTCCTTTCTTCTCTCTGTCTCTTTTCTTTGCACAAACCCAAAATTTTGTAATCTGATGGATACCCTCAAAAGGGGTTTTTTTTTGCCTATAATAGAGGAGAGAAGAGGGTCTACAATTGCAAGTAACCGTATGGGAGAAAACCACCCATCATGGCCCTTCATCTCCCATATAGTTATTAAACTTATATAAAACTAACATTTATATTTGGGCATACATTAAATATCAGTTAGGCTATGATTTATGAAATCCAATTAACAATTAAAAGGTTAGTGGGCCACTAAAATGTGAGACTAACATTCTCCCACTTGGACCACTAGCCGATTACATTACAACTTTAGAAAACAAACAAAAAAGACTCATTTAAATACATTTGACTCCGTTGGATTCCATACTGAAAAACTTTGACACGTGATCACGAATTTTAAAAAATAATAACTGATAAGCCCAAATAATGAGATATTGTAATACTGCAATTAGCTTGGACCACCAATGTGAGTCATAGCGGTTATACAACATTTATGTCATACTCCCTTCTATGTACCACAACACTGATAACCCTCACTAATAGAGTCTATAACCGAAACGACCCTTGTAATTTGTCTTGTCAAGACTTTTCCTGTTTAACAAACATCCATACATAATATGTGCACGCATAGTTGGATAACAGAAAATACAGAAACAAACTTTTATATTGCGCAATAGTGTCAATTACATAAGCACCAAAATATACATTACAGATTACTCAAAAGACCCATTCTAATAACATGTTCTTTGAATGTCTTTGGAGGCGATCCCTTGGTCAATGGATCAGCAACCATTAGAGTGGTACTTATATTCTCAATTGACACTCGTTGTTTCTGAGCTCTTTCTCTAACGACTAAGTACTTAAGTTCCATGTGTCTGGAACCACTAGAGTACTTTCCATTCTTAGAGAAGAAAACGGCTGCTGTATTATCACAAAATATTTTCAGCGGCCTGGCAATAGAATCAACTACACCAAGTGCTGAAATGAAATTGTGTAACCATAATGCATGATTCGTGGCCTCGAAACATGCTACGAACTCAGCCTCCATCGTGGATGAAGCAGTGATAGACTGCTTTACGCTCTTCCACGAGATTGCCCCACTAGCTAGCATGAATATAAAGCCTGAGGTAGACTTTCTGCTATCTGGGCAACCAGCAAAATCTGAATCCGAATAACCGATCACTTCCAACTGATCTGATCTCCTATATGTGAGCATATGATCCTTCGTCCCTTGAAGATACCGCATCACTTTCTTTGCCAGTTTCCAATGCTCCATTCCTGGATTACTCTGGTATCTTCCTAACATTCCAACTGCAAAACTGATATCTGGCCTGGTACAAGTTTGTGCATACATCAAGCTCCCAACTGCTGACGCATATGAAACTTTCTGCATTTGATCCTTTTCTAAGTCATTTCTATGACACTGACTCCACTTAATTTGTCACCCTTCATGATGGGTGCACAACTGGCTGAATAAAGTTCCATGTGAAATCTTTCCAAGACTCGATTGATATAACCTTTTAGAGACAGTCCTAACAATCCTCGAGATCTATCCCTGAAGATCTCTATGCCAATGACATAAGCTGCCTCACCCATATCAACCAACTTAAAGTTTTTGGTAAGATAGTCTTTGGTTTCATACAGTAAACCAATATCACTAGTGGCTAACAAAATATCATCCACATACAGAACCAAAAAGATAAACTTGCTCCCGCTGATCTTCAGATATATGCACTGATTAACAGTGTTTTCTTTAAATCCGAATGAGGTAATGGTATCATTAAACGTTATATACCATTGCCTGGAAGCTTGTTTTAGTCCGTAGATGGATTTCTTTAATTTGCAAGCCAAGTGTTCTTTTCCTTTCTTTGCGAACCCTTCAGGTTGTTCCATGTATATTTCCTCATCCAAATTTTCATTCAGAAAAGCTGTTTTCACATCCATTTGATGTAACTCTAAGTCATAATGAGCTACAAGGGCCATAATAATTCTAAAAGAGTCCTTCTTTGATACTGGAGAGAAGGTTTCTCTATAATCAATGCCTTCTTTCTTAGTGAAACCTTTAGCCACAAGTCTGGCCTTATATCGTTCGATATTGCCTTTAGCATCGCGCTTGGTCTTAAAGACCCATTTACACCCGACTTTCTTACAGTTACTAGGCAATTCGACGAGATCCCAAACTTTGTTTTGGTCCATAGATTTTAACTCCTCATTCATAGCATCAATCCATTTGCTAGAATCATTATTTTCGATGGCTTGTGAAAATGAAACTGGATCTTTATTAATCCCAATATCGAAATCAGATTCCTGTAGATACACCACATAATCATCTGAAACGGCAGATCTTCTTTCCCTCTGAGATCTCCTCAAAGCTGCCGGTTGTGGTGGTTCTACAACATTTTCAGTGGCGATATCCTCATGAAATGGTGAACCATTATCATTATGTTGTTCTGGTGACTCAGCTTGATGATTAAGCTGAGGGACAACAATTTCTCTTGAAGGAAAGGGTATTGGGATATTTACCCTTATCACCTCAAGATCCACCTTTCTTGGTTCATCACTCCCACTAATTTCGCCATTCTTAAGGAATCCGGCATTACCAGTTTCAACAATTCTGGTACTATGGTTAGGACAATAGAATTTGTACCCTTTAGACTTATCTGGATAACCAATGAAATACCCAGATATGGTCCTGGAGTCTAATTTCTTTTCATGTGGATTATATATTCTAGCCTCTGCTGGACAACCCTAAACATGTAAATGTCTTAAACTAGGTTTCCTACCAATCCACAACTCGAAAGGAGTTGTTGAGACTGCCTTACTAGGAACCCTGTTCAAGGTATACATAGCAGTCTTTAAGGCTTCACTCCACAATGAATTAGGTACATTAGAGAAGCTCATCATGCTCCTAACCATATCCATAAGGGTCCGGTTTCGCCTTTCAGCAACTCCATTCTGCTGAGGCGTACCTGGCATTGTGTATTGAGCACAAATGCCATGCTTTTCTAGAAATTTGGCAAATGGGTCAGGATTCTGTCCTGACTCATCGTATCTACCATAATACTCACCACCTCGGTCTGATCTCATGATTTTAACTTTTCTATCTAATTGTCTCTCGACCTCTGTAATGAACACCTCAAGGATGTCAACAGCCTGAGATTTTCATGAATTAGATATACATAACCATAACGAGACAGATCGTCTATAAAGATGATAAAGTATCTCTCTCCCGTAAAACATGGAATAGAGAATGGTCCGCAAATGTCTGTATGAATAATCTCAAGAAGCTCTTTGCTTCTTGTGGCACCTTTCTTGGTGTGTTTGGTTTGCTTTCCTTTTATGCAATCCACACACAATCCAAAATCAGTGAAGTCTAGGTTATCCAAAATCTCATTCTTCACTAATCTTTCAATTCTATCCCTGGAGATATGCCCCAGTCGTCTATGCCACAAGATAGAAGATTTTTCATCAATTAAGCCACGTTTAGAACCAACATTCGAATGCAGGGTTAAAAGAGATTGTGCAAACTCATAATTCAAGGAAATTTTATATAAACCATCACATAAAATTCCATGTCCAACCGAAAATGAATTAAATATCAAATTGAGTTTTCCACAACTAAATAAAACTGAATATCCAGCAACATCTAATTTGGATAAAGACATTAAATTCCTAGAAATCGAAGGTACATAAAAAGTGTCTATAAGATCTATCTGATGACCCGTCTCTAAGAGTAGGCGATAAGTTCCAACAGTCTCGACCTCCACTTTGAGACGGTTCCCCATAAAGACAAATCTTTCACTTTCCTTCGGTTTCCTGGATGTAAGGAATCTCTGCATTGAATTAGTTATGTGAGTTGTGGCTCCAGCGTCAATCCACCAAGTATTAGAAGGAAATTCAGCAAGATTTGATTCATAACATACAAAAGAAAGATTCATACCTTTCTTTTCGAACCAAGCCTTTCTCTTGTTGCAATCCTTCTTCATATGTCCTTTTCTGCCACAAAAGTAACATTTGACAGTGAAACTCTTTCCATGACCCTGGCTACTTTCCCAGGTTCATTCCCTTTCTTCGGTGGAAACCTCTTACCTTTTCCATACTTTCCTCTCTTATGTATAGCTCCTTGAGTTACTGCCAACACCGAGTGATGTCCTTCTTGCCTCAGTCTCACTTCCTCTTGAACGCACATATTAGTCAGTTCATTCAGATTCCACCTATCCTTATGAGTATTATAGTGAATCTTGAATGGTCCGAATTGAGGAGGAAGTGAGTTGAGGATGAACTGTACCAAGAAAGATTCATCTACTTTCATTCCCAGTGTTCCTAACTTTGCAGCTTTATCAGTCATATTGAGGATATGTTGTTGGACTCCTCTACTACCATCATATTTCATGGTAGTTAACTCAGTCATAAGAGTGCCAACCAATGACTTATCAGCAGATTTAAAACGGTCTTTTACAGCAGTTAAGAGTTCTGAAGCGTTAGCAGTCTGAGGGAGTGAAGTTTTGATATTGTTGGCAATGGTCATTTTAATAAACATAAGACTGAGTCTGTTCGACCTTTCCCAGGCTTTAGCATGGCTAACCTGATCTGCTGTACTTTCAGCAGTGACTTCCTCAGGTTTCTCAACTAGAAGAGCCAGATCAAGATCCAGTACACCCAGTGTGAATTGAACATGTTCAAACCATTCAGAGAAGTTTGTACCATTCAGAGCTGGAATGCTAGATGCATGAGAGTGTAAGGAAGTGGGAACGTTCACTGAAACAAAATAGGACAATGCTCACATTAAGGCCTCGAGTCAATACAAAAAACATTAAATTTTATGAAGATGAATTATTGATATCACTTTGATTTCTCCTTTGGGCGAAACCTAAGCATATCCAGCATTCACTCTACAGGTGAGACCTTTTATCACCTATGTAGGTCTAATATAATTTATGCCACTTAGACAGTAAGTCATGTTACCTTTGGGTATCCAATTCTACACCACTAAGTTGCACAAATTACACTACCCTACCCGGTTCGTAATTATTTGAAAGAGACTTTCCTTTGGGTTAGTCCAATCTCCTAACTAGAACCGCCACCGAGAATATTATTGACCTTAATGTCACCCTTATTGACAAGTCTTTTATGTAGTTGTATATTCATAAGGCTCACAAATGTAGGTCACTTTGGCAACTACTAAATCATTAAACCGTATGAATATAAAACTAACCAATAATATTCTCTAACCTTTTATTTGAGTTATTCTATAATTCACCAATATTGTCACTTGACCAAATCAATCACTATTAACACAATAATATTAAATGTGTAACATATATTTATGATTGAGCTAAACAGATATTAGTCAACTGGTCAAGGTAGTCCTAGTCGACTAGGGGCAAGTCAAGTCGACTATAAATGAAAGGCTAGTCGACTGACAGAGAAACAGAGAATCACACATCTCTCGGGTCAACCTATTAGTCGACTAGGGCAAGGGGTTTAGTCGACTATACTAATTATTAGTCGACTACTAAAATGATCAAGTCGACCGACAGTGAAAATACAGAGAGTCATTATTTTCCTGGGAGGAGACCTAGTCGACTAGAGGTGTGGGCAAGTCGACTAACAGGAGATGAAACAGAATACTTATAACTGTTATTCGACTGAAGCCATATCAAAAAGAACATTTAGGGTTTGTTATCCAACCAAAAATTAATTTTGATCCAAGTGATTGATTTAGTGGAATATTAATAGAATTTTGAAGAAAAGCTAATAAATCCTCTTTAAAAATTCTACAGTTGAATGATCTGAATTTCTTTTTGAAACAGTTAATCAAAAACCTAATTTTATGAATGTTTGATTTCAACAGGTGTTGTCCACAATCTTTATTCTGAGATGTATAGATTCAAAACCATGCTCTGATACCAAATATTAGATTAAAACTTAAAGACTTCATGATGATGAAATCACCCAATAATAGATCTAGAATCAATACACCTCAAGAACAAGTATATAAATATATGTACATACCTGAAACTATTAGAAGGATTGATGAAGGTAGATTGATGAAGATCTCAGTCCCTTTCTTTTCTCCTTGCAAACCCTAATATAGTCTCCTTTCTTCTCTCTGTCTCTTTCTTTGCACAAACCCAAAGGATTGATGAAGGTAGATTGATGAAGATCTCAGTCCCTTTCTTTTCTCCTTGTAAACCCTAATGTAGTCTCCTTTCTTCTCTCTGTCTCTTTTCTTTGCACAAACCCAAAATTCTGTAATCTGATGGATACCCTCAAAAGGGGTTTTTTTTTCCTATAGTAGAGGAGAGAAGAGGGTCTACAATTGCAAGTAACTGTATGGGAGAAAACCACCCATCATGGCCCTTCATCTCCCATATGATTATTAAACTTATATAAAACTAACATTTATATTTGGGCATACATTAAATATCAGTTAGGTTATGATTTATGGAATCCAATTAACAATTAAAAGGTTAGTGGGCCACTAAAATGTGAGACTAACAAGAGAGGGACGTCTGGAGGGAGAGAGGAGGCAGGAGGGGAGAGGTGAGGAGGAAGAGCTGCACTCTCTCTCTCTCTTCTCTTGATCTCACGTGAATGAAGACGGATAAACAGACGAACAATTTTTGTGAAAGAGTGATGAAAAAACTCACTTTACTTTTTTTGGTAAACTACTATACCACTCTGCCGACGATAGAAACCGTCGATGGTGGAAACCGATCGACGGAGCAACAGAGATGGAGATGTGAGTGAGGAAGAGGGAGAAGGGGGTGGGAGGGCGACGGGGGAGGCGGCGGGGGTTGAGCGAATGGAGGAATGGGGTGATGGGGGAGGGAGGAAGGGGGTGATGGGGGAGGGTGAGAGGAGAGGGGGTCTCTCTCTTTCGACTGAAAACGGACAGACAGACGGATAAAATTCGTGAAAGAGTCGCGAAAGAAAACCTCTCTTCGGTCTGCTTTGATTAGGGCTCATTCATGGCCCGGCAGAATTATATGGTTGTAATAAAATTAGCTTTTTAAAAAAAACTAAAAATAATTAATTCCACAAATCGACGTCCCCTAAAATTAATTCCAAAAACTGATGCCATTGTTTGTCGAAAAATTGAGCGTGTAAAAACTTTAATTACTTGATAAGAAGTACTACAACGGATCAAAAATCTGACTACAAAAGAGGAAGGATGGTTGCTCTTCTCTTTGTTTAGTACCGGGTTTTTCGTGTAGCAGTGGAGAGTGATTCTTATTCTCTATTGACGAACCGAATTTGAAGCTTAATTTTCTTGCTCTCGTTGACAGCTCACTGGTAAGGTATAAACCTTAAGTAATGGCTGAAATCTCAAAGAGGTCGAAAGTAGAAACTTGAACTCAGCAAGTTGTAAAAAGTCTTCTATTTTCTCTTTCAACACTTTAAACGCATCCTCTCTTGTGTTGTCCCCTTGATCCTCTTGATCCTAGTTGTGCCACCGCAATTTATAGAGATTTTGGGGTGTAACTGACCCCTTAAATCTCTTCATAATGGGGATTTATTCCCTATTGCGTGGAAAGAAAGGGGGTGTGATTAATCCAGTTAATTGTTGTCTGTTACAGTAGAAACGCGGGTCTCGCGTTGGACGCGGACCTCGCTTTGACGTTGAACGTGGAGCTTACAGGCTCACGTTAGTGTTGAAACGCAGAGCTTCACATGCTCGCGTTTTTTATTGAAACGTGAAGCTTCACAGGCTCGCGTTTATGCTGAAACGCAACCTTGGTTAAGGTTTGAGTTTGCAGAAGGAACACGATCTTCGTGTTTGTTGATGGAACACGGAGTTCACGTTTAAAGAAGGAATGTGACCTTCGCGTTTGTTGATGACACGCGAAGCTCACGTTTGGGATTTGAGACGTGACCTTCGCGTTTGGTACGGACTTGCATTTAAGACTTTGTCATTAATTTTTTGACTGCCTACAAAACCCCCTTCAAAGTTTTTGAAAGTCTGTGGTTGACTAGAAAGATTTTCAAAATACTTTGGACTTTGTTTTGATTTGGACTTCCGTGATTTTGACTAGACCACTTGAAGCCCCAGGGAAGATCATCGTAAGTATCTAAAAATGTAGTTCAGAACTTCTCTGACTTTGATTTATTTGCCGATGTACTGTTGAATCGCTTGAGTTGTTGACTTCTTTTGCCAGTGTACTGTCAAACTTTGCATCATATCTGTCTTCTTTTTGTTGGAAAATCAGGGAGATCAAAATGATCAATATTGAATTGCCAGAGGTAATAATTAACTTAGTAACTGAAAGTTTGATTTTAAACCAATTTCGATATTTCCATTGAGGAAGTCGAGGAGGCAATAGAGGTATGATTTTTAACCATGTTTCTCACTTTCATTAGAAATTTGAGGAAATTACTGTGAGATGTTTAGTTTTAACATAACAATAATTTGATTCATTTTGCGATTTGAGCGAATTTAATGAACTTGTCATTCCGTTAAGGGAGATTGACAAGTATAAATTTTACTGTCAGATGTGTGACTTTTACATGACAGGAATTTATTTTACGATTTGAGAAAATTTAATGGACTTGTCATTCTGTTGAATTAACAAGAAAATGATGTACTGTCAGGGGTGTGAGGTTTAACATGACAGGGATTAATTTTATGTGCCAGAGTTAACAATTAACTTGGCAACTGAAGGTGTGATTTTAACCAAATTTGACGCTTCTCTTGAGGAAGTGGGTAAGATAATAGAGGTATGATTTTAACCGTTTTCCTCGTTTTCATTATAAAAAAAAAGTAAAGAAAATTACTGTCAGATTTGTGAGCTTTAACATAACAATGATTTGTTTTGCTATTTGAGCAAATTTAACGAGCTTGTTATTCTGCTGGGAGAAGTTGACAAGTACAGAAAATCTTACTGTCATAGGTGCAATTTTTAACATAACAGGGACTTATTTGCGATTTGAGCAAATTTGTACACCTGTCATTCTGTTTAAAAGAATTGACAAGTGGAAGTTTCACTATCAGAGGTGTTATTTTAATATGACAAGGATTTGTTTTGTGATTTGAGCAAATTTGTAGACATGTCATTATGTTAAAGAGACTTGACAAATAAAAGATGTGCTGTTAAAGATGTGAGCTTTAACGTGACAGATTTGATCTGTAATTTCATTCCTTTGAAAAAATGACAACAATTTTTTTGTGGATCTACTATTCCATGAAAGAGAATTGGTAAATGGTTTTGGTGGGAATAGATGAGATTATCTCCCTTAGGGTTTTTAGTAAACCCTTAGCCATCAACGGATTTGGTTTGCCTTTATCAACTACTATTTAAGTTGGGCTAGCATGCTACCCCCTCAGCATGATGAGTTGTCGAGGATTTTGTATTAGACTTAAAAGCCAATATTTTCCTTTGTCCTTAGCCATCGGAGGCGTTGAATTATTCTGTTACTTGAAATGAACATTTTTGAAAAAGTATATGATATAGTTTTTGGGTTTTTATTCCATAGATAACCTCTAAAATCTGCATGGGAATTAAAGAATTGAGTATAAACTCCATGGGAAATTTATCGGGAAATAATCGTTCCCTGTGAGATTTCTCCTGTCTCTCTCGTAATCAAGACCCTGGTTATGATTATAGTAATTCGATGATTAAAAACTGGGACCATTACATTCAAGCTGAAGGTGTCCGCCGACAAAATAAATCCACAGGGCTCTTCATCCTCCTCCTTGCTTGCCTTCTCGTCTCTAGGCCGAAGGTGGCTGCACACCTTCACAATTGAACCGATGCACCGTCAAATCGCCTACTATCACCTCAAAATGGTTTGATCATCTTCCCCCTCTCTTCGTGTTTCTAGAGTTTCTAATTCTGAAAAGAATAGAGAAAAAACCTTCAAGTTATGAATTCAGAGAAAGAAAAGTTTTTTTTTGGAATTTTCCTCTCTTTTTCTTGGGTTAGCTACTCACATTCAATGTAGGTGTTTTTGATTAATTGTGGCGGTTAGAAAAATGAGAGATTAATTTGCTTAATTCAAGTGACTGAGAGATTTTAAGAGATCAGTAATGTGTGTTGGAAATATGAAGAATTAAATGTGAATATTTGAGTTGAATTTGTAAAGTCACCTAGAGGGGGGGGTGAATAGGTGATGGTTAATCTAATGGTCACTTAATGTCAAATAATGCGGAAGTAAAAACTATTATGACCTAAACAAATTATTTAAACTAAACACCACGTATAACACAAGAGTGTTGCCGAATTCCCCGTGAAGGGCTCTGGACAAACTCCTCTAGATTCCCCTAGATAAGGGTTGAGGTGCCGCGTTGGCTCTCTTGATTAAATACAAGTGTTAGCAAACAATCCAAGCATGTATATCAATTAAGCACACAATATATCAAGTATGTAAAGATAAGACAAGTAATAGCATGCAAGATATAAACAAGAGACAAAGAGAGAGAGAGTGAGCAATCGCAAACACAAGGGATTTGTTTCGAGGTTCGAGCACCCTTGCTCTACATCCCCGCCTTCAACACACGAAGGATTTCCACTATGATCGATCCCACCGGATCACTCGGTGCCGCAACACCTACAACTCTCGGACTCCCTAGTCCGTACACACCGCAAGCCCACAGGCTCGCCGAGGCCGCACCTCAAACAGGAGTTCACACACGAACTCGAAACAACCGCGAACGCACTCGTCTGCCTCAAGAAACAAGAAAAGATCTCTTGGTGATCTAAACACTTTGATCACAATAAAAACTCTCACAACAAAACCCTATAAGTAGATATAGCAATGGATAGCTCAAGTGGGTGTGTGAGAAAATAAGGAAAGAAATGGTGGAGGAAAACTCAAGGAAATCTCTTTTAACATTCTTGATAAACTCTCCTTTTGATTGGAAATATTTACACTCAATTTTGTAGAGAAAAAACTCTTGAAAGAGTAGGAAAAACTAACTCTAAAAGTCTCCAAAAAATCTTAATCAAAACAGCCCCCAAATACCCCATTTTATAGAGTCTGGAAAAACTAGCCGTTGGGGTCTGTCAGGCCTGTCGGTCGACCGCCCGGTCGACCGGCCAACGGTCATATTTCAAACCGTTGTGCCATCGGTCGACCGGTCGGTCGACCGAGCCAGGATACAGAAAGCAAGTCTCTCTGTACGGTCGACCGCTCGGTCGACCGGGGCCTTTCCAGAGAGCAGAGCTCTCTAGACGGTCGACCGGGTCGGTCGGCCGGCCCTCCTGCCAGAACTGGCGTGCACGTCTGTGCACGTCGGTCGACCGGCTGATGCCAGGACAGAAAACTGGGATTTAAAACTAAGTGATTTTGATTGAAATAAAATCCCATAAAATATAGAAAAATCTACAAAAATAGTTTTACCAATATACTTTGATAAACAAATATGCTTGCACAAAATCAAGGAATGTTATAAATGATTTGAACTATTTTTGTAAGTTGGAAATATTGGCTCAAATGAAAACAGTATTTTCCAAAACTTATTTTTCCAAACTTTGTTTTTTCAAAACATCTCCAAATACAAAAACAAGATATTTAAACAACTTTGAAAGCATAGGGTGTATGGATATGATCCATTACACAAACATGGTGAAATATCTATGTTTTTGACATTAAGCACTAAACATGATTTTGGATGAAAGACATGTATAACTTGAAAACCAAAATCCAAACATGTATTTTCTAAAATTGAAAATCTTTTCTAAAAACAAACTAAATCAAGAGTGTGTGTGTGTATATGAACTTGAGCAATCCACCAACTACTCTATCCTTTACATTTTATCTAAAACAAAATCTTCTAAAAAATAAACCTAGACTCAAGTCTTCATCTTCTTGAAGTCTTCACTTGAAGCCTTCTTGACTTGGTCCAAACACCGTGCTAGCTTCAAAACTTGACTTCAAATCCTTTGTTGAAGCTATGCACCTACTAAGATCTTGATCATAAATCTATCACTAATTAAACACAAGATCAATAGTACTATAACTACATGAGTTGATCATCATCAAAACTAGAGTGATGGGCCTTTGGGCCAACAATCTCCCCCTTTTTGATGATGACAAAACTCATGAAGTTATATGTGCATGGATTAAAGTAAAACTTCAAAGAAGCTCCCCCTTAACTCATGCATAACACATAAACAAATAGATATGCAATAAAGCTCATAAACATGTATGCAAATGTATGACATGTATGCAAAAACAACATGCCAAAACAATCATAAAACTCATCAAGTTCATCTCCATACATTTGCAAAACAAAAAACATATATGCATAAACAATCTTTTTCACAAAAACATGCATATAAATCCAAAATCCAAAATCTTTCTCCCCCTTTTTGTCAATCATCAACAAAGGGGTAAAAACACAATCAACAAAATTTTCTCCCCCTTTTTGTCATAAACAAAGAAATCAATAAGGGGTGTAAACAAATAAGTCAATAAAAGGTTATATGCGATATACATTCGTGAAGAGGAAGACGGTAAAGTAACTTCCCTACACATATACATTACATGAAAGAGGGATGACAAGCCCTAATTCACATAACGTATAATATGTAATGCATAAGAGGAGATGTGAAGCTCCTCCTACAC
The DNA here is from genome assembly GCA_038442645.1 of Agave tequilana. Classification (NCBI taxonomy): domain Eukaryota; kingdom Viridiplantae; phylum Streptophyta; class Magnoliopsida; order Asparagales; family Asparagaceae; genus Agave; species Agave tequilana. The sequence goes on from JAVJIF010014702.1 coordinate 72,453, forward strand.
ACGTGTATCACATAAAGAAGAGTTGTCAAGCTCCTCAATATACAATACACTCAACATGAATCTATATGTAGAAGAGATGTAAGCTCTCCTTGCATATAGGCAATACAAATCAAAAATTTTGAAATTTTCTTTATTAAAACAAAATTTTGAATTTTCTCAATAAAAAATATCTTGAGAATTTTCTTAAATTTTTATTTCTTATCATAAACAACTTTGTGCTTTAAACATGTAAAACAATTTTAACTCAAGCACAAATAACTCATATATGTATGAAAATGAGTATACCAAATGAGATTGATACATACATATATAAGAAAACAAAATATGAGTATATACAAAAATAGAGTCAAATTGATACCAATTGAAATGATTCAATGATACCAATTGAAACAATAATAGGATCATGTGTATATCTCATAAATATTGAAGAATAAATAACTAGTTAAATTAATTTTTGAAAAATTAGTTAGAGATCCTTCAAAACATAGAATCAAAACATATGTATTTCATGAATCATACCAAATACACAAGAGATGACACTCAAAATCGATTAAGCTCATAAAAGTGTTCATGAATCAAAGTCATGACAAAACAAATGAAGTATGAGTGTACAAGAATCATGTATATAGCATTTTCATGAAAATAGTCATTAAGGCTCAAAATGATCAAAACAAATTATTCATTTTATTTTATCAAACAAAACATGAAAATTTATTTTTCATTAAAAACAATAAACTTCTAGGTATATGTATGATTTATCTAAATCTAACAATATGCATACATATCTCAAACATAAAACGAGTCTATTAATAGTATTTGCATGAAGGCAAGAGACTCAAAAAGGATATACATGTATATTTATTAGATTGAATAAAAATGCATATACATGAAGTAAAAACACGAAAATAGGCAAAACAAGTATAAATGAAAGTATCATTAAAACTAGCCTATATATGTGCATATAGTGGGTACAAATGAGCATGAAGTGCAAACATATATGAATCAATTTGTTCTCACTATTTGTACATGTATAAATACAAGTTTTGATAAAAACTACATTTAAACTAGTATTTACCACATGAAGCACATAAAACAAATAAAACATGAACATGCTATATATGATATTACAAATGAATAAGCATGTAAATAAACTAGGAGTTTAGAAATAGTTACCAACTAAGGAACTATGTTCCAAATCTCCAAACATGATGGTTGACCCACCAAACCTCCTTGATAGTGATGCATCCATATATGTGTCCATCAAGTCCAAGTGCATCCACCATCAAGGCACCATTTCTCTCACGTCGTGTGAGAGCCCTCACCTACATCAAAAACACAAGGTGGGAGTTTTGGTACCCATTTTCTTTTGGGTCCTTGGGGTTAGCTTTGTAAGGAACCCAAACAAATTTATTAGCAAAATTTAAAGAATGTAACTTATCAAAACAAAACTTTGCTAAATGGCCTTTGCGGCCACAATGTGTACATTTGTACACCTTAGGATGCATATGTGTATGAGTGTGATCGTGGCGTGCAAATAGTGAATATGCATGATGAGAATGATGTGCATGAACATGTGGAGTTTGTTTCTTTGAAGATATAGACTTCAATCTAGTGTGGTTAAATGCACATGTATTCAAAGTAGAGCTCAAACTATTAATTTTATTTTTCAAAAGTTTAATCTCACTATCTTCAATGGTGGCATGTAAAGCATGGTGAGATATAGAATCATTTTTCTTAGTCTTTTAGAAAAATTTCAATTTTCTTTTTCACAAATTTTTCTTTTTAAACAAGAATTTTCTTGAAAAACAATTTCCTTTTGTTTTTTCACCAAAACAATTTTATTTTTCAAATTCGTGTTTCCTTCACAAAGATCATTCAATTTGGACATTAAGGAAACATTCTCATTTTTCAAAATTTCATTTTCTTTTTCAATGCATGTAACCTTATTTTCTAATGAATCTTTTTCATTAAGCATGCAATCAAACTTCTTTTTCAAATTTTTATTTTCTTTCTTAATCATGTCATATTTTTCAAGAAGTAGTTGACAAAAAGTGGTAAGCTCATCATATGACATGTTATCATCTTCATCTACCTCGGATTCGGTAGTTACCTCAAGGGGGTTATCCCCTTGGACCATATAGCACATGTTGGAGGTGTCGCTTCCAACATCCGAATCGCTCCCGGCATAATATAGATCCTTTTCGTCAAGGGAGGTGATGATGTTCCATGCTACAAAAGCCGAATCAACATTAGAAACCCTAGATAGATATTCATCATTTAGGGTTGACTTTAAAGTATGAAGGGCTTTTGCATTAGCCTCAATGTTCTTGCTATCATTAACATAAGAATCTTTAATTATAGCAAGATAAACATGAAAACCTATGGCCTTGAGGTACAAGGACATCTTAACCTTCCAAATTTGGATGTTAAGAATGTCAAACATGGGTGGTGACATGAAGTCCATGGTGTGTGTACAAATAATGTGATTAGCCTAAAAATGAGTATCTTTAACTCTAGGTTGTAAGACCCAAATTCAGAGCACTTGGCTCTGATACCAATGTAAAGTCACCTAGAGGGGGTGAATAGGTGATGGCTAATCTAATGGTCACTTAATGCCAAATAATGCGGAAGTAAAAACTATTATGACCTAAACAAACTATTTAAACTAAACACCACGTATAACACAAGAGTGTTGCCGAATTCCCCGTGAAGGGCTCTGGACAAACTCCTCTAGATTCCCCTAGATAAGGGTTGAGGTGCCGCGTTGGCTCTCTTGATTAAATACAAGTGTTAGCAAACAATCCAAGCATGTATATCAATTAAGCACACAATATATCAAGCATGTAAAGATAAGACAAGTAATAGCATGTAAGATATAAATAAGAGACAAAGAGAGAGAGAGAGAGAGAGAGTGAGCAATCGCAAACACAAGGGATTTGTTTCGAGGTTCGAGCACCCTTGCTCTACATCCCCGCCTTCGACACACGAAGGATTTCTACTATAATCGATCCCACCGGATCACTCGGTGCCGCAACACCTACAACTCTCGGACTCCCTAGTCCGTACACACCGCAAGCCCACCGGCTCGCCGAGGCCGCACCTCAAACAGGAGTTCACACACGAACTCGAAACAACCGCGAACGCACTCGTCCACCTCCTCAAGAAACAAGAAAAGATCTCTTGGTGATCTAAACACTTTGATCACCAATAAAAACTCTCACAACAAAATCCTATAGGTAGATATAGCAATGGATAGCTCAAGGGGTGTGTGAGAAAACAAGGAAAGAGATGGTGGAGGAAAACCTAAGGAAATCTCTTTTAACACTCTTGATAAACTCTCCTTTTGATTGGAAATATTTGCACTCAATTTTGTGGAGAAAAATCTCTTGAAAGAGTAGGAAAACTGGCTCTAAAAGTCTCTAAAAAATCTTAATCAAAACAGCCCCCAAATGCCCCATTTTATAGAGTCTGAAAAACTAGCCGTTGGGGTCTGTCAGGCCTGTCGGTCGACCGCCCGGTCGACGGCCAACGGTCATATTTCAGACCGTTGTGCCATCGGTCGACCGGTCGGTCGACCGAGCCAGATACAAAGAGCAAGTCTCTCTGTACGGTCGACCGCTCAGTCGACCGGGGCCTTTCCAGATAGCAGAGCTCTCTGGACGGTCGACGGGTCGGTCGGCCGGCCCTCCTGCCAGAACTGGCGTGCACGTCTGTGCACATCGGTCGACCGGCTGATGCCAGGACAGAAAACTGGGATTTAAAACTAAGTGATTTTGATTGAAATAAAATCCCATAAAATATAGGAAAATCTACAAAAATAGTTTTACCAATATACTTTGATAAACAAACATGCTTGCACAAAATCAAGGCATGTTATAAATGATTTGGACTATTTTTGTAAGTTGGAAATATTGGCTCAAATGAAAACAGTATTTTCCAAAACTTATTTTCCAAACTTTATTTTTCCAAAACATATCCAAATACAAAACAAGATATTTAAACAACTTTGAACGCATAGGGTGTATGGATATGATCCATTATACAAACTTGGTGAAATATCTATGTTTTTGACATTAAGCACTAAGCATGATTTTGGATGAAAGACATGTATAACTTGAAAACCAAAATCCAAACATGTATTTTCTAAAATTGAAAATCTTTTCTAAAAACAAACTAAATCAAGAGTGTGTGTGTGTATATGAACTTGAGCAATCCACCAACTACTCTATCCTTTACATTTTATCTAAAACAAAATCTTCTAAAAAACAAACCTAGACTCAAGTCTTCATCTTCTTGAAGTCTTCACTTGAAGCCTTCTTGACTTGGTTCAAACACCGTGCTAGCTCCAAAACTTGACTTCAAATCCTTTGTTGAAGCTATGCACCTACTAAGATCTTGATCATAAATCTGTCACTAATTAAACACAAGATCAATAGTACTATAACTACATGAGTTGATCATCATCAAAACTAGAGTGATGGGCCTTCGGGCCAACAGAATTATGGCAAGATCCGTTGATAGAATCAATTGGATAATGGTTGGAGTGCGTTCTCTTTCCATTGGGGATGAACGTGGTATATTCACATGTTCAATTCTGACTTCGAATGAATGAGATATTCAAGTCTAAAGTTTGCCTAATTCAAAAGCCAATAGGGAACTAAAGGTAGCTAAAAGCCTTTAGTCCTACATTGGCCATGGGATGAAAGTTTGAAGTGTTTAAATAAAGAAAAATGGGAACAAAGGGTGTGCACTTTGGGTGCTTGAAGTTTTCGCGCGCGATTAGGGGAAACCATGCTCACATGGGCGCGCGCACCGGTGCCGGTGCCAGAGCCAGAGCCCGAAGCCCGGGCTCGGGTTCGGATTCCCTACCCGGTCTGATTCTTTTTGAATCGGATCTCACGGGTATGGGTTACAGCGGATTGCGCCCGCTCCGCTATCGGACCCGCACATGCGCAACCTTTGACAGGAGACCGCCGTGAACCGTTACAACGGTTTGTGCCGTTTCTGTCTAGAATGATCTGTTGCAACAGTTCAGATTGAACCGTTGCAACCGTTCGGACACTCTACCCTTCTCGGAGTGCTATAAATAGCGCTCCTTTCTCCCATTTTCAAAAACACAGACAGACATAAATCCCTTCTTCTGCATTCTAAAGTGAAAGTCTGCAACTCAGATTTCGAAGTTAAAGTGAAGAAGAAGTAACTCGGATTCTGAAGATTCGTTCTGAAAGAAAGCTCAGAAAATTCAACAGATTCTTTAATAGAATTGTGTCAGAATCTGTGACTTCCAAAGAAGAATATTCTTCTATCTCCCTCCTTTCTCTACAGCGGGTGTTCCTCCAAAGTAAAAATAAATATTCTCCCTGAGATTATCTTGGTCCTGCTGCTTTGGTAATCCTGTGAAGGTACTGGTTAACTACGGCTCGACCGTACGGTGATTGGTAGTGCTATCCAAATACCGTGAAAGAGTGTTGTATCTTGGGAGACCAGCGTCCAGTAACCCGTTAACACCGTAGCAGGGGACGTAATTGTCTTAAGGAGATTCGCTATAAGCGTACCTCACTCCAAGTACTGCATAAGTGAATTAATATTCTTTATACAGGGGTTATACTGATACACAGTATATTGAGACTGACTTATACCAGTCTAATGGTGTTTAACCAAGGAAGGTAATTGAAAGGTGGTTCTGTAATTAAGAAACGTTCTATTGAAAGGAAAACCTCCCCCTGATATTCACCGACCTGGCCAATTAGATTGGTGACATTGATTTGTTGTCAGATTGATTCCTAAATTTAACAATCTTAAGACTATTAATATTGAAGTTACTTACTTCTGTTCTGCTTGAAATTGCAGAAAATGTCTGAGACTAATCAAGACAGCTCAAGTAAGGCATCAAACATGCAGATTCAAACTTTGATGCATGCTCTACTTTCTAACCCGAAGCCGGAGAAGCGAGGAAAATTTGATGGCACAGAATTCAAGAATGGCAACAGAAGATGCTCTTCTATTTGACCACTCTACATTTGGCCAAATTCTGCAAGAGGATCCACCAGAACCGTGAACTAATTGGGACTCAGTCCTTGCAGTCGATGCATGGACTCAAGGTGACTTCCTTTGTCGAAATTATATTTGAATGGATTTAATGACTCTTTATAATGTCTACAGTCCAATCACAAACGACAAAGAAGTTATGGGCCAGTCTTGATAAGAAGTACAAGACTGAGGATGCTGGTACCAAGAAGTTCGTCGTAGGATGATTTCTGGAGTACAAGATGGTGGACAACAAGACTATGATCAATCAGGTGTAAGAGTTCCAATTTATATTGCACGAGATAGA